>CABFVZ010002356.1:24539-97487 GCA_902151445.1 Timema monikensis | reverse complement strand
GGGGGGGATGAGTCGTCGACATCCATCAAAATCTCGAGTTCAATTTTTTTTGACGATCACAAAACTGTAAGGTAGCGATAAAATAAAAATATTTATATTGTGTCCCCATGGGTCAACCAACACTTCGTATTAAAATGTCGATTACCGGTTTAAAATTTTCGACATTTTAATAGGGGTTGCACATATATGCTTATTGCATTGCTATTAAATTCCTCATTTATAAATTTTGACCAATAAAATAGGTAAATATAATATAGTAGCTAAAATGATAGAGATAGATCATAGTTGTACAAACATTTCTTCTAAGAGGTTGAAAGAAAGAGAACATACAATTTTTGAGAGACTTTACTCTTATCTCACTCTATGGCATTAGAGAATTATTGCGTTAAACTTAATTATTATTTTTTTGTAACTAAAGCTCACAAAATTGTATTAATATATTTGCCAATATCTCAAAAAGTGTTGGTTTTATAAAAATATATTTCGTATATTATTATTATTATTAGCACCGCGTCTTACTACCCGTTCGGGTTATACGCACTTACGCTAATGTGTAATGGTAGGGTGATTGCGAGATGAAATGAAGGACCTACAGTTTAACGTGGAATCCTAACCACGGTGGTGGCCTAGCATTCCCTATTTCGTATAAAAGTTTTTTTATTTTTATTAGTACTACTATTTTGCAATGATAAGTTATTTGGCATCTAAAATATTTGCGAAGATACGTAAATTTCCACTTTTGTAAAGTACCTTAAATTCATTTTCATGGGAAAATGAAAACAACCAGTTTATTTATAATCTTAATCAACGTCTAGATAAAAATTTTAATCAAAATCGTTAGAGCCAATTTTGAGAAAATCGATTGTTTCTCTTTTCGCTTTTTATTTAACTACTCTTAATTTTGCGGTTAAAAAGACACACAGACAGACAGCATTGCTAAGACCACTTTTTAGGGTTCGTTGTATCATGAGACTTCGACATCCATTAACATTTCAGGTTAAACTTTTTCTCCGGTCGCAATACTTTAACTTTGGTATTCGGAAAGTTAAAAAATATATATATATATTTGCGTATAGCTTGAAAGTTATTGGTTTTATAAATATTTGTTGCGGATAAAATATTTGTATTATACATAGTTCTAAATATTTACAATGATAAGTAATTTCATATCTCAAATAGTTTCGGAGATATGATAAAAAGTGAGATTATACGCATCAGACCGGAGCCCTTAAAGTCATTTTGCCGAAATATTGAGAGTAGCCATTTTGTTTATAATATTTATAAATGTTTTGAAATAAAATTTAATCAAAATCGTTAGAGGCGATTTTGAGAAAATTGACTTTTTCTCTTTTTGCCCTTCGGTAAACTACCCTTAATTTTAGGGTTAGATATCCAATTCCAAAAAACCTCGGGGAAACCCTTTGAAAAACATAGATACCAAGTTTTAGCCTGATCGGTAAAATAGTTTAGGCTCTAGTCGGAGGTACAGACAGACAGACGGAAATTCAAAAACCACTTTTTTTTTATTCGAGGATGCATGAAACGTCAAGATTCATCAAAATTCGGTTTCAATATTGTTGACGTTCACAATACTTTATCTTATCTACCTGTTAGATAGCAAGAAAGTAAAAAAGTGTTCAATCGGGTGAATAGAAGTCTGTTATGGAATGTTCTTTGAGAGTATGGTGTAGATGCATGGTTAGTAAATTGAATTAAGGAGGTGAATGATAGAAGTAAAGCGTGCTTTAGGGTGGGTGGAGCTTTGAGCGAAATGTTTGACAATGAACAGGAAGTTAGACAACATTGCGTTATGTTGGTTGTTTAATGTATTCATAGATAAGTGTTTGAGGGATGCTTGTGAAGACGTGTTTGGTGTACAAGTGGACAATGTTAATGTGAGAGTGCTGTTATATGCAGATGATACCGTATTAATATCTGAGATTTAAAATGACTTGCAGAATACATTGAATCATTTGAGTGTGGCGACAGGCACAATAGATCTTCAAATAAATGTCTCCAAAACTACGGTATTGATTTTTGATAAGGACAAATCAGGAAATGATTGTCAACTTAGTATTAATGGAAAACTGTTAAAACAAGTGAATGATCTTGTGTATCTGGGCAGAATGTTCTGTAAAAGTATAAGGATAGATGGTGAAATCGACATACGGGTGAATGCATCTCAGAGAGTAGTTGAATATATGTGGACTATTGAAAAAAAATGAAGTAGTTTCAAAAGAGGCAAAGAGGAAGTGTGTTCACACCAACATTGCTTTATGGATGTGAAGTGTGGGTTTGTCAGTCAAAACACAACAGCAAGGTAATATGAATGGTATGAGATATCTTAGAAATATATGTGGAAAAATCTGTATGGATCCAGTGATTAATGAGTGGGTGCTGAAAGAGTGTATTTTGAAAGGGAATCCAATAAGTCAATTAGAAAAAAGAATCTTATGTTGGTTTGGGCATGTTCAAAGTATGAGGGTGGATTGAATGAAGTGTGTGGATTAAAAGGAAGAGGTTGGCCATTTAAAAGGTGGCTTTATATTGTAGACGAATGTGTGAAAAAGATAAACATTTAGGATTTAATGAATAAAAGAGCATGTGTGGATGTTGATGAGGCGAAGGAACTATGTAAGTATCGGGAAGTGTGGAGAAAGTTAGTGAGGATGTGTTAAGTATGAAGTTTAAATTTGAGCTATATTCACAATTTCTTGCCTACCCCGTCAGAGAATGGTGTGATTATTTATGTATATGCATTTTTTTAAAGGGGGACAAAGGAATTTCCAGGACAACCTAGAAAATTCCTGGAAAAGATTGAAAAATGAGAAATTCCTTAACATTTCAAGGCCTGGAAGACATATTTGAAAATTTCAGGTGTTCCAGGTTGTACATGATTCGTAGGAACCCTATATTTATTGTGAAAAAAAAAAGATAAAAAAAAGGGAAATGAAAAAAAAAAATAGTTTATTTTATTTAGCTCAGTTGCACGAGGAACTTAATCTCGGGACCTCTGGGTTTTGATAGGCACTCATACTTAAAGTTTATATTATATTGTAATGGAAACAAATTAAAAGGTTATTATGAAACACTAAACAAACAAAAAAAAAACTGTTTTATGTTAGGTGATTGGTTAATCATGTATTCTGAATCTTTAACCTGCCTGCGGAGCTCCGTTAAATCACATATCTAGGTTAACACAAATTTTCAAGTAGAAGAAAAAAAAACCAAAAAAAACTTTAAACAAAGTTAGATTTTTGTGTTCTTAAAAAATTATATATTAATATATTTATATAACATTTGTTTTGTTGTCAAAGCGATAATTATTATATCACAATCTTAATTCAATTTAAATCATTCGATAACAAAAGAAAACAACCTTTTTCTTTACATTTTCAAGGCAAAATAAAAACCAACATATATACCTTAGTCCAACGACGTCCAAAATTATGGCACAGAAAGTTTATTATTTACCCTTAACCCAATTAGACTTCTTTGAGTCAAACAAAATAGCCACGCTGCTCACAGCCACCTATTTATTTACTTTTTTTAAGTCATCCTCAGTCCCGCAATAGTATAAGAAAATTGAAACTTCTCACCCTAGACTATCTGTAGTCGAAAACTCGATCATATGTACATATATCTTTATGTTTACTGAAAGATATGCATGTCCTCACAATCTCTTCAAGTAGTAATCAAGATCCTAGTGTACATTTTTTATAATCTCAAACTGGTAATAAGTTGTAGAACAAGTCCTTTTTTCTTCTTTTCTTATGATAGTAAAAAATTTATATCCCGGCATTAATACCACTTATTTTCAACACCACGCCAATAACAAAACAAAAGAACCTTTTTCAATACACACCAAAGAGGTGATACTATTTAGAAGTAGGAATAATGTTAGAAAAGTGACGTATGGATGATTGTAAATAGGGATTATAATTAAAGGGGATGGTTTTATTTGTCACAATGGCTTTCCACTCTCCTTTCTGGCAAATGCGGATTCACTTCCTCTAAATTCAACTTTCCCAAATCCTAACCCATTAAGGTAATTAGAAAATACGCGTATAACCAAAACGGGTAATAAGACGCGGTACTAAATAATAAATAATATAATAAACTAATGCAGAAAGAAGTTTTTCAGTGCTTCAACGCATAAAAGACTATCTTCGCTCTATGATGAAGCAACGTAGACTATCACCTGTGTCTGTTGAATGCATACCCTGAGAGATTCAACAAAGATGAAAATTACAAAACTACTAGTTAGTGGTCTTATAGCTAGAAACTAATATAGTGTAAAGGTGTTTGGAAACCTACTCTAATATTTAGTGTTTCTTAATTTTTAGTTGAGCTGCATCAAATATGATTTTTTCTTAATTTGTTTTGTGTGTATTTCTTTTAATGCTTGGCATGTCTAAAATAAATGTGAAAAAATGCACAATGGGACCGTTAAATATTACATTTTCCTGGTATTTTTTTAGTCCCAAAATGTTATCCCCTATAACAACACATAGTTATATTCATTCTTTAGAGGTAGGAATAATGTTAGAATAGTGACGTATGGATGATTGTAAATAGGGATTATAATTAAAGGGGATGGTTTTCTTTGTCACATTATATTAGTTTTGATAGTCTTGAACACCCCACCTTCTTTTCTCCAACGCACCTCGGGACCCATCATGGGGATGCCGTACATAAATTAATGTCATATTAGTATTCTGTGACACGATAAAGCCCCAGCTATCAAATGTCATCTTGATTGGAGGACATAGAAATTACTACCCCATTTTCACTCTTTAAACTCCTTTAGCTGATGAAATTTGAAAAATCCTAAGAATTTCTCACCCAATTCTATAAAGAATCATTCACTTTAAATTTCAAGTATGTATGTACACTAGTTCAAAAGATGCACGGTCAGTGATTTTGAAAACTTTCAAACCCCCTTTTTCATCTCTTACAGGTTGAATTTCACCAAATTTGGTCCTATCTCTAGTCTAGGGCCAAAAAGGAACTTTTACTCTAAATTTCAATTCTATATATTTGAAACAATTAAGCTCTTATAACAAAACCACAAACTCTCCCACCTAATTTATTGTTTCTACAGGCTAAATTGGCCCTATAGTTTGGAATTTTAAGCAATAATGTCTCATCCCCGTATATCCACACTCGTGTTAATATCATTAAATTAATATTTAGTTTAATATAAGAGAGAAAACATAATAAATCCTCATATTTGTGCTTTATACTTCTAATATTTAGATATAGTATTTTTAAATAACATTTGAAATGGACTATTTGACCAAAATTAACTGTAGATAAATGTTTTTAATAGATAATTCTTCTATGATATTAGTTTTGGTATCCACTAAGTGAGAAATAATGTTTTAATAAAGAAGAAACTACAAACTAGTTTATAAGTTGTATAAAATTACTTAATTTCCATATTATATTATTAAAGCTAGTAACTAGGCCTACCTCAATAAATAAATGGTATGGTACACCACACAGACTTTCTCTCTTCTTTGTCTAGAAATGTAAACATTTACTTAAAACTTGGGAGATCTAAATGATCTAAAATGATAGACCTAAAAGTTGTAGATATTGCTGAATCAAGTGTCATATTCGCAAATTTCAACTTTAAGAAATCCCTTGGATAAGTTTATCCAAGAAAATTCTAGCACATTATTTTGTTACTAATGTTAAACAACCTTATGCTATACATTTTGAACAACATTATTATTCTTAATAATTAAAAATAATCAAAAATTAGTAATTAATATACAACTATAAAGCAAAATATTCTCCAAAAAACAAGTAGTTATGTATACAATACTATTTATCATGTAAAGCACTGCCTGGATATTAGATTACAAACAAATTTGTTGAGGTAATTTTTTTTTAGAATTTTCAGAAAATAAGGCTTTAATAAATAATCTTAATTTTAGCACGGGATGAAAATAACGATTTGTCTCTAGCTATGACTACATAAAATTTAAATATCAAAGTTTAACGAAATCCACCAAACTGTTACATTTGTAGGCCAAGGTACAGAGAGTATCGTAATACTTTTTATTGTAGCTAAAGAGCATATAAAACGTCAAAATCCATCATAAATCTTAGCTACAATGATAATAATTTCTCTATATGAGAAAGTACAAAATAATGTAACAATATAGAACCTCTAGTTTCTTATAAACCTAAGGAAAAGCCTCTTCTGAGGGCTTGCGAAGCTCAATTTGTGTTTAGGCACATTTAACATTTTGGAAGCCGCATCGGTAGGCACATGGTCTAATGTAAATCTAATTTAGTCTGGTTTACTGGAGACAGGGAGATTGGAGTTCAAATCACAATCGGGTGTAATGAGGGTGTTATTTCCTAGTTGGTGCTTGATGAAAATGCGGGTACAGTTACTATAAGTTCTACATTACTAATATCTACCTCTATAGCGTAATTAATATATATTATATGTGTTTAATTCGAAAGGGTATTGAAATGTGGCGATGCAAAACATAGTGATAAATTCTTATTAATTCATCCAATTATACATAACTTGTTACATAAAAGTTCATGGAGCTAGGTTGACTATCTAAATAGAATCAATATTAATAATTACATTCTCCCGATGACAAGTTCTATCTCATGTGGCCATTTGATCTAAGGAGTCATTCTTAAATTACTTAAGGCTTTTTTCATTATTTTCGACCCCTCCCCGCCCACACGATTTGGTAAATTAGACTTAAAGATTGGAAATAAATCTAGTAATAAGACATTTCAGAATACTTTATTTGAAGTAAGTAAATTAATATAGCTAAGTGAAGTTTTATAACTTATTTAATTGTTAAAAAAAAAAAGATTTTGTCTCACTATGAACATTGATTAAAACCTTACGTAAGTAGTAATAGCCCGACTATATCTAGTCGAACGGAAGTGCGAATATGAGAGGGGTAACTATGTTAGAGCTATTTAAATAATGTATGTGGCGTATGACAGTGACGTCACAAGAGAATGACATTTATTAATTGAATAAATCAGGCTTGAATGAATTATAATTTTCTGTGGCATCAAAGAAGTATGACGTTTGAAGGGAGAGTTAACTATGTAAGAGGTATTTAAACATGTCTTACGTAGAGTATGTGATGTATGATAGTGACGTCACAAGAAAATGACAGCTATAATTTGAATAAATCAGCTTTTAATGAGTTATTATATTCGTCCTGGACTGATGTGGGTACTTTTAGATTAAAATATTGTTTAGTATTTGGTTTGTCATAAGTATGTAACGTCATAATCAGATTTGAATGAATATTATTATATTCATCCTAAACCACGCACAAAAAAACATATCCACCAATACTGTGGTTTTAATATTTATGAATGACGTCATTGTTTAGTATTTTGTTTGTCATAAGAGTGTGATGTCATAAAATTCTGACGTTTAATTATGACGCCGATTAATTTTGTACCATGTACAAAAATCCATATCCACATATACTGTAGTTGTAATGTTTATTATTGACGTCATATTTAGATAGATTTCAAAATGTGATAAAATTTAATAATAAAAATAATTATTATAATTCAATTAACTCGAAGGCGCATAAAACACCGTATCCATCAAAACTCTGGTTGTCATGTTTATTAATGCCGTCATATTTCGATATACTCTTATAAAGTAGTAAACCTATATTTTTTTAAAGTTATAAAACCCTTAATACACATATTTCATTTAAATAGGAGGGAAATATTATGAGAAATGAAAGATAAATACACATGTTTTCACATTTGATTATTATTTAAGAAAAATACACATTTTTCACAATTTTTATTGTTATACATAAAAATACAAAGATCGTCAAACAACTATAGATAGTCAAATATGGGATAGGATCGGAGGGGTCGACAAACGATTTGGAGGTCAGGACATTATCTATGAATACCGATACATTAGGATAGTTGAGATATTTTACATGGCGTGTGATACATTTTTCAAGACCGTACGGAGTTTTTAATTCATCCATAGACAAGTATCTGAATGTTTTTTTTTCACTCAGGCACAATTTCCATACGCCTAATAGCTTTTTTCACAACTATGTTAAAGTCTTCCATGTTCGACTCAAAGTATACACAGCTCTCCACACAGTCGGAAAAAAACGGCATTTCCTTGATGAAAAAGTTCCATTGGGGAACGCTGAGTATTAGACACTTAGAATTTGACAAAAATATCACATGGGCGTAAAAGTTGCAGTTAGGAAAGAAGCCCACCACTACATGTTTGTTCTGTTTGTCTTTAAGGTAGAAAGTCTTGATCGCCAACTACGGTTAAAAATCCTTGGTTCGATATTTGTTGACGCACGGTAGATGGTCCTCCACCACACTACAGCTGCATGTAATCTTCTCCGTCGTGGTCTGCGTCTGGACTCATGACCTGTAATCAACAGTCCGTCACAGTTAAAGCTAGTATCGTCGTCATTGTCTTCGCTGATTGGAAAAAGTTTATACAATTTCTCGACGTTGTCAAAGCTGACGAAGCGTGTCAAGGCGTTTGCATGTTTTAACGTGCATGGGGTAATGTCGTGACAAGGAACGGTACATCCCCAACAATTGGAGTTGATCAAAACTACAAAGTTTCATTTATAGTCCTCGTGGTGAGGGATGAATGTCCGCTCTGTGAAACTAGACAAGAAATTGCCTTTTTGTTTATTATATGCGTAAGGTACGACGGCTTTATCTAAATTTTTCTTTAGGATTGGACCCAATTTGGAATTGCACAGGCCGGTGGTTTTACTGAATTATTAGCACGAGGATTGTTTCTCTATCACTAGCTCGGTGACCACCCACTCCTTTTTAGGTAGACGATAGATGAAAAATCAAAGATGGCTGACATGACGATGTAATTGATTACAAATGACTAAACAAAATTCAAGTTCACATTTTATATCTAATGCTGGAACACACATATGGGCACCCCTGGTCGTACACCTTGGACAGATGCCGAAGTGATGTTTGAACAGCGTGATGGCCAGCCGGTCATTCTTGCAAAAGTTGGTAACGGAGAACAGGTCTGCGAATCTCCTCAGGCTCCAGCCGTTGGCCTTGGCAACGGTAAACAGACAGCAATAGTGGCCGCACACACAAGAAGCTAAGGCTTGGAGTAGTTTTTTATTGTACGTCCATCGTATCGAGTTTTTATTCATGAGTCTAGTCATCGCTAGGCTTGCTCGTCTGGCATATGTATCAAAATACTCCACAAATTATTAAAAATATAGAACCACCCAATGGGAGCCGGGTTTAGTGTTAGGGTCTAGATTGACCACAAATAAGTTGAGACGAGTGAAATTTTGCGGTAATTTGTCCAAAGCATATGTCCCTATATAGAATGAAATTTTGCCCGTAGTAGTGTGTCTATTTCATGCAAATTTATGATGCTAATATTTAATATTCACTTTTCAATTAGAATCAATCGCCACCGTACCCTCGTATTCAGAGTATAACAAACAGGTTATGGAGGTATCAAGGTCTGTCTTGAACTTTAACTCAAATCTCACGTTTCCCTCAGTCTGAAGACTGGTGTGAGAGTCCTGTCCTGCACTGTCAGGAGTCAAGTTAAACGCCAGCATGAAGTAACCTTTATTGAACATGTCTCGCGTGATTAAATGTCCGTTGATTTAATGGTGTGTGCCCAATTACGAAAACAATGTGTCACAGGCGAGGGTGGACGTGCTGACTTTGTAAAAATTTATCAAAATGGGCAAATGTTTTTGGATTCAGTTTATATATAAGATGAAACGATCAAGGTTTCTATGAATGAGTTGAAACGGATTCGTGTTCAAATTGCCCACAAACGTATTGCTAAACAACATAGAGAATAAAACAATTATTTTAGGGATAACCCCTTGGATAATACTGTTTATACTCACAGACGTGGATCCTTTAGGTACGGTCACAGACTTAACGTCACGCGATTGATGTGGTATTGGGCTGGTTTTTGTAATATTGTCTTTTCTATAGTGAAATAGTGGGTGGAACTTATACGTGTTTGAAGAAGAGAGTGGCTTCTAAAACTTTCGAATGGACGTTGGTATTTAAATTGTCCACGTCTGTGAGCAGATAAAACTCTCTTTTGTTGCGAAATGATTTAACACGCAAAAATACATTTCTCAATAGAAGTTGTGAAATATTAAATATGTAGCCGTATAAACGTCCTACCAAGTCGACCGGATGTTTTAACAAGTCTAAACTCGTGGTGAAGACTTTGTTCTCTGTGGATGTAGTGAGTTCACCATTAGTGGCAGGGGTATCTTAAACCACATACCGTTCACCAGGTGTGTCTCGAAGGCGTCTCGACCATAATTAGTTAAGGTATCTAAATAAGCCCTGTACGCATAGCTGTCTATCAAGGTTGTAATAGGTATTTCGTTGAGAGATAGTGATTTGACAAAATAATGAATGTATAAAGTTGTTGACGCATCCGATTTTATTGTCAGCCACATACGGTGTCCCGTATCCTTTCACTAGATGAATACGAAGATATAATTTAATCGAAGAGAGATCGCGAAAGTACTCGCCGTCTACGGGACAGAATAACTCTAATTGAGAGTCGTTGTCCACAGAAGTGATGGTCTTGTATTCGGTCACTTTATTATTTTAAATTACCATTTGAATGTATTATTCGTCAAAAAGATCGAGTTCTGTTTTCAAACACTCCATAATTAGTTGAAAATATGTTTTTTAGCTCTCTGGTTCACTCTTACTCTAGCGCCCACCTTCGAATGAAGTCGTTCACGCCTTATTACACTTTTTAAGCCGCGTCCCTCGACCACCTGAGTTATTTGGTTTTTTATTATATCACCCATTTTTTGGCCGGGTTTTTTTGTGACTATATCAGCAAGAATGTGTGAACCTGTCTGTAATGCCTTTGACACTGCTTTAGCACCCCACACAAACAACGGTTTGACAAATCAAAATAGTCCGCCCAAGAACGATCCGATACCTCGGCCCCTTTGCATTTATAGCTGGTGTGATAGACTGGACTGATGTTTTCTCTCGCTCCCTCCATTGTTAAGACTAAGCTAAATTTTTACCTCTCGTATCTCTTTATCTAGTTTTTTCTCTAAAATGTAAAATTGCTATGGTGGGCACGGGACCCGATTGAAAATTCACTCGTTCGACAAACTTTTGTATATAAGCCTATACTTGTAGAGTCAAAACTACATTTCTCGACGGGAAAATAGATTATAGGAAAGAACACGTGATGTGCGGTGACGGAAGGGAACTGTATGATTTTAACCCATCTAACATAAAGGTCACCTAGCAATGGTAGTCGTATGATGTCTGTGTATAAAAATAAAGGCTTGTTTCGATTGAACTAGAGCCGGGTAGTTGACGATTAGGTCGCAAAAAGACCCCCTTAATATCCTCGCTCATTAAATCCCTTATTTGTGTATTAACCAAATCAAGCGACCCTATTTTGGGTAGTCTGTTTCGAATGGTCGTAGTTAAGTCTCCAATGCCCACTTAGAGACGAACAGGAAATTATATTTAATATTTCCTTTTCGTCACCGTAAATGAAATTGTGTTTATGAATCATGTAGTTATGGGTGACTTGTCGGGGTTCCATGGTTTTGGTTTTTAATATCTGTTAACACTGTTTGATCATGAAGGATATACCATTTAAATTCACATGTTAGAACCTCGAGATCACCTTTATCACTAATCAAACTCTTATTTTTATTATAAAATTCCTTAAAGGAGGAAAAATCATGTTGAGGAAACGAAACACGGCACACATGGATAACTACGACGCTGGCCGTCAATTCCCTGTCCTCGGATAAAATGTTATCTTCAAGACTTTCAAAACCTACGGGATATGATATTTCGGCTAGTCCTACATCCCACCGATCGTGAACCAGCCGTATGGATTGTGACAATTTTGTCGTATTATAAGATAGTGTATTATTTTCGTGATTATTGGCTCTCAAATCCGACGGAAGTGATACATAGTACTGACTCATATTCGTTTAATGTCCGACGCAACTACCCAGATATTAAAAGAACTGTTGTATCCTTTCCACTTTACTAGATGATGTTGAATGCCCTTAATTTTCTTACTCTATACTACTATATCTATTTGAAACCAAATCGGAGGACGAGCGTGAACTAGTGAGAAGTTAGAAAAATGCTCCTCTATGGGATGCCCATGGAGATCCTGTAACGAATAGACTGTTTGGGGAAGTCTATGTATTATTTTAACCACGCTAAATATTTCCCTGGCAAAATTAGCCTCGTTTCCTTTGTCAGAAATAGTTTTTTCTTTACTTTACTTGATTTTAGCTCACATTTTTCGGAGTTGTAACAGTATTTTAAGGACATAGATAGGCTTGACTGACGCTGGAGCCATTCCTATGGTCGAATCAATAGTAGCCTTATAATATTAAACTATCTTGTCTATCATATCGATGTAGTTGTGAATGTTGATGCGGTGAAATATTTACACATTTTAGTTTTCATCGTGCGATTGAAACGTTCCACGACGGCCACCTTCATATCTGGATTATGCTAATGATAAAAAAAAGAACGCTCGCTTGTTTCAAAAAGATTCTAAATTTAGAATTTGTAAATTCCCTACACTTTTTCGACTGAATCGAAAGGGGGGTTCTTCTTCTTCCTTTAAAAACCTGATTTACAGCCAAAATGATGTCTGCACCCAATTTTGTGTTAAAATACGTCAAAAGTGTTTAGAAGATAGTTTAACTCTTTGTTGTACTTTCTTAGAGCTCTCATATCTACTAAATCTATCTCCCACACATCCTCGATATTGCCCTCTTTGTACGGGTTACATGGAAACATTTTCTTAAACTACGGTGAAGAGTGTACGCGGCCTGCCATGTTAACTATTTGTTTACTTTTGTTTTAATCTACTCGACTAGCCTTTTGAAGTTTTGCGGCAATTAAAACGCCGTCGGCTGAAGGATATTGTAATAGAATATTCTTAACGCGGTGGTCATCTGAGTGTGTTCCAACGAGGTTTGGCCATAAACAGTTTTGAAATTATTGTTTTATATTTAAAACCTCTACTTGACGTTATTTTCGCGTCAGGATCAATGTTTTGACGATGAGCGTTCGAGGCAATTAGTATTTTTTTAAATATATTTTAAGTCACTCTCTGTAATTATATCTCTATTTACGTTTATTTTCGTCAACAACTCCCAAAGTCCTTGCCTATCCTTATAGTGTGTGTTGCCCAGGTAGATATCGTTATCCTATACGGTAAAATAGGATGAGTTGAGGTCCATCCTTAATTTAAAAATAAAAATTGTCCGGTACACCTTTATGTAGTGTGACGTGGCTAGATAATATCAACGGAATATATTTATTTCTCGCTGAAACACCATAGAATTCTATCAAATTTATCCACACTGCACATCTGTTTTAAATTTAAAAGAAAATTCTCTACAAACGTAGTTTTCACGCAATTAGATGGTTACGCCAATTTAAGTGTGAAAGGGTGTACAAACACAGACATCGATGTGTACTCGTAGAGTGATTATTTAAAAATAAAAAAATAAAAGTTACAATTCCAAATTTATAGTGGCGTCGACTAACCATTCCCTGAGAAAGCTTACATTTGAAATCATACAGATTTAATTTATTCTTTTAGATTTATGTCCTAAACATTTATCATATTTATGATGATTCAGATCTTTCAAAGAGGGACATTCCAATTTTAACATATCAATTACAAGTTTTTTTTAGCGATTCTTTAAATTATAAATGTTCTTTTCTCATCCCCCTTAACATAAATTATAGAAGCATCGAGAGTAGCAAGTTTTAAAAGTGTATTCAATTGATTAGCGGTCATATCAACGTCGTCCTACTGTTGGCTGTGATGATTAAGTGTGAGCCAATCACATTGCTTTGGAATATGACGCGGTAACTTTGAAAAGTGATATGGGGCCTTAAATGTCCAGTGATGTACCATACTTCCACACATATCTAAAACGCTACATCCTTTAATTATGAACGTATTGTTCTCATATTTAAACCCCTAAAAGTCTACGATGATATTATACATGGTTGGACAGAATTGTGGAACAAAACTGCAAAGAAAATCAAATAACAGTCAGTATCCACCGTGAGCGACCATTAGTCAAACTGTAAAAAAAAAAATAATCACGTACATAGATATACCACCTAGTTCCATTTCTTCTGTCTACGATGATGTTAGACATTGTCGACATTTTTTCTTAATAGACAGCGGTCCATCAATTTGTGTTATCCCCTTATTATAATATTTCAAACAATATTTGTAACCTTTCAATTCATCCTGTACAAAGGGCGCGTTTGATAACTCTACAGTTTTATGATTTAATCAATTCTATAGGTAAATTATTTAACTCTTAGGCAGACATCAGTCACAAATCCTGCTTCAGAGATTACGTTGATTTTATCCATTATACTAAATTACAATGACTGATGACTCTTTCTTTTATAGTGGTGTTGCTCGATCCAAATCCTCCCTCTCCTCTCTGAGTGTTTGAAAGTGAATCAGTGTATTCAACTTTAGGGTAAACAATTTTCACGCACACTAGCTGAGCAATTTTAACACCCATTTTAATTATAAAAACAGTGTCACCGTGATTAATGAATAATACGCAAATATTAGCACGGTAGTCTTCGTCTATAACCCCCACCAAAACATCTATTCCGTGGTGAAGATCCAGACTATATCGCGGAGATATTCTACCGTACGTTCCTGGTGGTAATATAATATAAATATTTATTTTAACTAAACACCTGCACGAAGGTTGTATGTTGTAATTGTACGGACTTTTCAAGTCTAGATCTGCAGATAATATTGTGGCTCTAATCGGGGAAAAAGCCTTTCTATTAATCTTTCTGTACTTTAATACAGGTGACACTAGAATCAGAGAGAGAAGAAAAAGTCTACTTATGATGGTAAGTTTTTTTCAATTTGTTATGTCACTCAAATTATTCAATGTCATCCATTAGTCGTTTCATCATATCAATATATATTTGGTCCGACACCTGATAATTTCCATATCATGTGTTAACCTGTACGCAAATAGGGGCACCGTCTGTCGAGTAGAAGTAATTAAAGTGGCTGCTTTCACATTAGTGTGAAAATAGCTTTTTCACACCTGTTTCTGTCTATTCTTATTAATGTTAAAATTATATCCTCATTAAATTCTTCATATACTATCATAGAATTGGTGTTAATTCTACAAAGTTTGAAAGGGTAACAGGTACAAACACGATTCCCTTTTATAATGTTTTCAATGCCTGTACGATTATTTCTGAGAAATTGCATTTGGCGTAAATGACCACATTCCACACGAATATTTGCAATCTGGGGGATACTGCCATTATACACTAGAAATCAGAGAAAATAATATGATAAACAATAACCGTAGTGTACGGATGTGTTGTTATTTAATCTCCTACGCTTAGGGAATACAATATTATAGTTTTATCTCTCCATCTAGGAGACAACGATGGGGCCTCTTTTTCTTTTAATTTATCGAGGGTTGGTCACGTGTAAGGGCTCTATGTCTTTCAATATCATGTTTTTAATAGTTTACCATATTTTTGTTTTCATAGTTTGAACCGTATAATTAATCTAATACCTGAGTTGGTTCAAAATACACTAAAAAATTAATAAATATTAATTTTAAGAGATAGAGTGTGCTGAATGTGTAAACTTGCCTAAAAGCACTGGGTATACCTAAATAATACCCAGCACACGCAATTTGGAATAATTACGGACACGTCCTCACGGCCGTCCTCAACAATAGATAACCAATGCCTAGTGGCGTGACTAGACCTTTAGTTTCATAACCACAAATGAATGTACCTAACTTATAATACCGAAGGATGCTAGCGAGAGAGGGAAGAACAAATATCTCAGTTAACAGTAGTTTATTTAACTTCCCAAGAAAAATGAGAATACCAATAAATATAAATATATAAACAATCATCAAGTATGTAACGTCTTTACAACTTTATTCCATGGCCTCATACAACGAGCGCCAAATTTAAAAGCGAACATCTACGCTTGATATGGAAAGCAACAGTTAGGCGTGAAAACTAAACAATTAAACCTCAGCCTAACCTCGTACTGTTCAATACGACAATTAAAAAAAAAACCTCTATACATTACTAACAATACCTCATTAGTCCCAAAAAAGGGGGAGTATATGATTAAGCCTAACTGACGTATTACCTGATGTTGGTGTTAGATCACCCCATGCATTAGATTGGCCTACACCTCTCGTTTACAATCACAACTTAGTTACTATGACAACTTCCTTTTACCCCTATGGTGCGCTGATGGCGGCAGGTAATTCATGATCAAAGGTGAACATCAAAAATAACCTAACAAGAACTATTTTAATACAATAAACTTTAAATATAAACCTCGCCAGGTGTTTCATTAAGTTAAAGTTCGTAGACAAGGTAAAATTATTAATAACATAATTTATAACTCTTAAGTTCTGAACCTAAGCCCGTTAACCTTTGAAAATAATTAACAAACGCAGGTTTTTTTTTAGAGATTATGCCCATTAATATAAGTACACAAAACGTAACATCATAAATAGTATACAAAAAACATAATATGATACCAGCAGGTTTACGTGATTTTAAATTTATTATGCCCGAAGTTTTACGTTCACTCATGCCGGACATAAGGCAAAGTTCACAGTTAAAGATCTATTATCATTTAAATCAACACAAACGCCAAACGAAGTAAAATCGTAAATGTTTCTCTAAAATATTAAATCTGAAAAGTCTTAAGTCCAATTACTTTATGCATACTGTTAAGTGCCAAGTTTTAAGTTACATGTAGGCAAATATTGGAAGACGCAACCAAATGCCAGTATGAAAGTTTTTTAAGCCCATTTATCATGGAAAGTCACTAAAGCGCAAGTTTGAAANTAAACGGAATTTAGAAACGTTAAAGATTTCATCAAATATGAATTTAGCTTACATAGTTAATTTTGAAGCGTTCGCCTGTTCAAGCGAATTCCAACGCCAGTCCAAGAGTGGCATATAATTCACACGATCCTTCTTTTATACCAAAACACAGCTTGCAGAACACGGAACCATGGGATGACTTGGGGGGGAGAACCAGAGAGCATAGACAGGGAGTAGAATGTTCGATAAGCGTCTAGATGATAGTAGAAGCCGGGTCGTGGAACTGGCGGAGTGTTTCTTCTTTTCCACTTAAGGTCTTTGGGCTCTGGTGAATCGTCGCGAAACATCTTGGTGGGCGCGTCTCAGTTTATCGAGGTCCGTTGAGTTGATCAGGTGCGTGTGTATAAGTGGGCCGGGCGTGTTTACACTGGAGTTGGCCGCAGACGGCATCAATAGAATAGGGTAAGCCCGTAGTTTTCTGTATCTTTTTGTAGTTAGCCAGCGGCTAATGCTACAAGTTAAGCGTTATACCTCTGACCTTGGTGGTAGACCTGTATTCATTCATCTCGTTAACAAACACGCTGTACGAATAATTTTTCGTTCCACCAGAAAAAAACTCTATAATGTACACTGTCTCAGAATAGGCAGTCAGTTCGTTTGTCATGTCGCCCAATTTGTCGCCTGGAAGTATCGTGTTCGTGTCTGTCGGTCTTATCACACCGATAATAGAATCCGTGTCACAATAAAGATAAAAACCACTCAAGTGTCTAAGATATGAATATAATTTCATACAAACACTGGTGGTCACGCACGTTAACCGTATCCAGAGGGAGGGTGGCTTCCTCACGGTACGTCCATGAGACGCAAGCAAACTCTTCTTTGGGAAAGATAATTTTGCTAACCTCTGTGCTAGGGGTGGTGAGTAGCTCATAACATTATTTTGGGTTGTTCACAATGGTGATCTGTGTTTTGTTCTCGTTCACTGCAAATCGTCCCCAGAAATATTTCAAACACAATTTAGCAAGTGCGCGTTTTTCTGGATACTTTACGATTTCATTCTTATCCAGCACTATTCCCTCAGATTTGTAATAGTCATTAACGTAATTGTCTTTGTCCACGTCTGTTTTAACCCATCTGGGGTATCTTTTGTTTAAGGGTCAAACTGGGTAATTTTATCCTCTTAAAATTCGTGCACTATAATCCTTGTAGCCTATTTTTTTTATGGCTAGTTGAATCTCGTATACTATCCATGTGCTCGTAATAGTCCTGTCAGTGTCGTTGTGTATACAATCACTTTGGTTCATCTCATTTGCACAAGAGGAGCATAAACAAAACATTAGCTTTGATTGAATCTTGAAGGGCAGTACGGTGTGGTGCAATTTTCTAGGACGCAAAAGAGTTCATTTAATTAGACCTTCTCGGTCTACAAAGTTATTGGGAAACTCGTCACTGACAAAAATATTTATAGGATGACCTAAAGTAAATTGAAAATATTTTTACACCCACCACTACAAACTACATGCATTTATTATACTATTTTTTTCGTTGGGGTTAGTCTTATAGCCTAGAGTTATAGATTCACAACGTCCATCGTACAGTGCATCACATGGATTGAGGGGAGCAGTTCGAATAATATGGTGATTGTTTAACTCAATGTCTAATTCCGTGTCTTTAGTCAGTATTTTGTCAAAGTCACACTCTTTCATAGTTGTTACAGCGTACAATGCGGCTCTAAATGCTTGATGTCCCAACAGAGTGCACTGGTATTGTTCGGTGAACGTCTCTTTCGACTCTGTTATAGTTGCGTCACGGTTTGAAAGGTATGTACACCCATGGTAGATAAAACCGTCAAATTCAAAAATCTCCCTCGTCATCTCACAATAACCGTTCACCTTGCGGCCCAGGATTTCTATCTCATGTCCGCTGGAGGCGTGTTGTATGTGAATATCAGGGCGGGTTTTCTGCCGATAGACTAAATATTTTATGGCTGTTGCGGACTGTCGGTCACCGCACCTGTATCCTCATTTGGGCAGGATGGCTATCGTATCAGGAGATAAGAAAAGGGTTCTAAATAAACGATTGCACACCGATGAGATGGTGATCAATTCCATAAACACGGCTGTATAAAATAAATTTAGAAATAGATGACGAAATGTACAACAACTCTTTAGTAATGTTTATACGTCGTATACATAATAGGCCTCTAACTCTGACTTATTATCTAATATATACCCCTGCGCTAGCTTCTCAGCGTGCCATACCTCATAGGAATTTCACTCGTCCGGTTTCATACTATCCGCGCCAAACATCTAGTGAACAGGTATCTCACCGATATAATTAAATTTTATTATTTATTAAGGCAGATAGGAGTAATGTTCTTTTTTGCAGTCTTGTCCAAACGCTTTCGGGATCTGTCTCAGTGGCATAAGTAGGAAACTTATGCGGTCTTTAAATTGTATGTGGTCCATAGTCATGCAGAGTATTTAATTCCGTCCACGATAATTTTAGGGGTGTAGTTTAGTGAGAGAAACCTATTTAGAATAAATATTTCTTCGAAGCTTCATGAGTTGTGTGCAAGACAAACAATCTTATTGGAAAACAGCCTAGGACGTATCAGGTATTAGACAAAACCATCTACCGGATTCTCCCAAAAGGAATAAGATCGTTTCCCGCATTGTTCGCAATCTTCGTCCATACTATCGTTAAATTCACATTTTACACAATAAGGTTGTGCGTTGAGAAAATTAGGTTCGTGAATAAAACAGTCGTCGGTTACAACGCATTCTTGCCTAGTCTATAAATCGCAAAATACCATTAGATATTTATCATCGAATTCCTTTCAACTCATCGTCTACATGTAACAACGATGAGGGTTGTCTTTATTATGTTTGCACGTCCCGCAATAGGATTTAAAACATTCGTGATTACTCCCCTTCGTTTTGTCGCAAATACTGCACACTTGTCTTAAATCACAAACAGTTTTCCTACCGCGAATTTTATTCTATTTTTGATTAGCGAAACAAATGTCAGACCTAAAGAATCTGTTACAATCACTGTAGTACACCTTTTCTCTCACGTGCAGACACGGAGGTGTGAACATACACTTGGAGCAATTACTCTTACCCAAATATCCCGCACCTCTTTCAAAGCAGGTATTACATCCGTTGCAAAATTATCGATATGGAAAAGCAGCCACCATATTGATTATTACGTTGAAGTGATGTAGGACGTCATCGTACAATAGGTTAATGTACCTAATCGAAGACGAAACACCCTCGTACCACAACCAATTGACCTTTTAGAGGGTATTGTAAATGGTAATTTATATTGGTCCCCAAAATAACGTTTAAGTTTATCGAGATGTTTGCACCCCGCTCCCCCTAAAAAATCTACGCGTGTTTTTGCGAGAAGATCGTCTACTACATTGTTAATTTTAAATCCCTGAATATATTGTTTATAATTAATATCATTAGCTATTTTGTATATCGCTATTGCTATAGTGTGCGCCAAACAATTTGTCAATGATTTAAAAACCATTATGCTCATTTTATGGTAACTCAGATATTCGTTTGAAAGACATCTTCATTTTAATGATCTGCCGTTGCCCATCAACATTTTGATATGATTCACTCTAATCTTCAATATATCGGCTATACCAAATTTGGCGTTACTCTGAATCACTTTTGTCAATGTATTCATAATAGTGTTCAAATCAATTTGGTCACATCTACCGTATGAAACCCTGACCAGTTTGAACAGATTATTCTCCGTATTTGTGATCGTAAGTCCTATTAAATCGTAAGGTGCCGTGCCTCTATGCAAATATGCGAACAGACTAGAAAAACATGTCATTAGGTAATGCACCGGACTCACGTTCGCAATCAAAGACTTTAATCGAGCTAAAATATCCTGCCTAACTTGTTGAACCGACTATACTTTCGTCCTATCTCTCTTATTATGGTAAATGAGTAGTTGTTATCTTCATATTTTGTAGGACCGGTATAGTCAAAAATGTGGTTTCGTTGTCGTTCGGCATTGTCGGTTATAGCATTGTCTGACGTAGAGGGTCTAGCATTGTTAATAGCTTCATTAGTAGTAAATGTATTTAATGTTTGTTCCTTAGACACTACAAAAAGAGTTAATATTAAATATTAGTAAAATTATAAATTGAACACTGATCAGACTATAGACATAGAAAGAAATAATAATAAATTGTACTTACTTTTGCCAAAAGACGAGAGCTCAATGTTTGTTATGTGACAATTTTTTTCACTCGGCATGATGATAGAGAAATTATACTCTGATAGAAATAAATTCTTCCTATATAATCGTCGACTCGTCGTTTTCAACTTTGTTCCTGTTGAGTTAGTTCATTACTTTATGTAACCTTAAGATGGTACTTGTCTTATTGTTTATACACCTTGACTAACACCGCAATATTAAAAAGGTAAACGTTGTTCCCCTTGAGCTTATATTTTTAGAAATTAACTTGTCCAGGCTCGTTCGCAATTTTAAAAGGTTGGCAATGTGTTTAAATACGGCTATATAAAACCTTATAGACATCGCTAAAATGGAGTCAATCGAAGACGTGAGCTTTTACAAACCTCTTCAACAATTATGTTAAAATTGTTTTAATAATTGAAAATGTAAATTTCAGATTTTTATATTTTCAAAGAGAGAGTAAAAGTTTAAATTAAAAAAAAATAATTCGAGACATGTCAATTTTGCAATTTTTACACTGATAGATAAGCCATTGTAAGTTTAAAATTTAAATGAATAAATAGTGTAAATTAATATTTACTCTCTAATTGGCTTATAGTATGTTTTAATAAAACAAGGCTTAATAAAAGTTAAAAATTTATTTGACACATGGGAAAGTAACCTATGTCTCCTTCTATCTAGTTTGGTAATAATGTAGTGGTTTATCTTTATGTCTAACTTCTGTGTAATTAATAATTTGTATAAGAATGTATTCTCAAATAAAGTTTTCATAGCTGATAATCATATGTTTGCAAATTTAATCTATTAAAGTTTTATTTTCATAACTAGAACCATTGTTGAAAACTAGAAACACTTTTTGTCTCATCGGCTGAAACATTTATTTCAATTACATATAAAATGTTTAATTATTTTACTTTATATAGAAAGATCAACTATATTAAGTGAACTTTCTACAAATCATACTTAATTAATTATTGTATTTAAAAAACATGACTTGGTTATCAAATAATATTATAATCTTTATGAAATTTAGTAAATAAAATAAAATTTAACTTACCACTCAGGATATGTAGATTCTATGATTATATAAACTATTTTAAAATCTAACAACCCACTGATGAGCATATAAACCGCTTTGCCACTCATTCTTAGCTCAACTGATTTCTTACAGCTGATTATGCAGTGGATGGAATCACTCTGACAAGCCCTATATGGTTTCATTTAAAAACAAGTCTGAAACTACATTTACCATATGGTCGGAATGGTTGCCAAAAACCACCCAAAACTTAATGGAATATGGTCAACCTGTCCTGTTGAAAACTCAACAAAACGCGTAGCTTTCGAGCTACTTTTGGATTGCAAGTTACCAATACATACATGGTCAGATGATAATTATTTTGGGGGATACGGTGTTTAGTGCACCTCCTATTTAATTGAGTCATATAACTTATTTTTATAATAAGTCTTACACACCTTGAAACCTATATATATATATATATATATATATATATATGACGTCATTAATAAATATAACGACCACAGTATTGGTATTTTGTTCATGGTACACCACCCGCTTCATCATTAAATAATTTATATCAATATACATTCATAATAAAATGTATACGTCACATAACAAACAGTATTTTAGTCGAAACGTACCCACATTAGCCTAGTGGGAGGATAAAAAACCACATTCAAACTTTATTTATTCAATTAATAGACGTCAGACCTCATACGTTTATGACATCATAAAATATAATATTTAGTTCAAATCTTATTTATTCAATTAATAAACGTCATTATCTTGTGATGTCACTGTCATACGTCACATACTCTACGTAATACATTTTTAAACACCTCTAACGTCCTCTAACGTCATACTCTTTTGATGTCACAGAATATTATAATTCATTCAAACCTAATTTATAATATTAATAAACGTCATGCTCTTGTGACGTCACAGTCATGCGTCACATACATTATTTAAATACCTCTAACATAGTTACCCCTCCCATATTCGCACTTCCGGTCGACCAGATATAGTCGGGCTATTACTACTTACGTAAGATGGTTTCTGAGCCTTCCCCCTCATAAGTAAACGTAAAAAAAATCTGAAACCTTCATTTCTCCCAAAAAACCTTACGTAATTTAAGGACTGGCTCAAGGTGTCTGTCTGTCTACCTATCAACAGACTGGATTGGCGTTCACGGGTAAATCGATGTTTGAGGTTGCGTGATGGTGTGGAGTTGTGTAGGGTGGTTCTAGTGGTGTGTGGGTTGCGGGGTGGGGTGGGGTGATGCGAGTGGTGCGTGGTGGTTTGGTGTGGAGTAGGGAGGTGCGAGTGTGGCGGGGTGGTGTAGGGTGGTGGAAATGGTGTGTAGTGGGATGGGATGTTGCGAGTGTTGTGAGCGTATGACGCGATGCGACGGTCCTGCGTGGGCGAATACAAGAAGCAAGTGATAAGAGTTAAAATCAAACCATAATGATGTTGCTAAGGAAACGTGAACTCAGTCAATTGTTTTTTTACTAGCACCGCGTCTTACTAACCGTTTGGGCTATACGCCTATGTACTAATTACGCCAATGAGTTAGGGATTAGGAAGATTGATTTTGGAAAGAACTCGAGCAAATGATCTCTTTTTGTATTCGGAATATTACGTTTAATTTGACCATTTATATTAAGAAAAAACTCATTAATCATTAAAAAAAAGGGAGGTTAATAATTTATGCTATTTCATACATCCCTATTGTCTATATTTATAAATCGGATAAGGTTTGAATTAACATTTTTCAATGTAGAAATAATGTATCATAGTTAAAAAAAAATGGGTGTGTGTACTTATGTACGCGCGCGAGAAGTTATACTTCTTTGGCATCATTAAAAAATAGTTTTTAATTGCATGCAAATAATTAATTACAATAAAATGATAATATTTAGTATTAATTATGTTAAATAATAATATTTTAATTTATATCAATAAATAATACATACGAATAGTTAACCTCAATTATATTGGAGCACTTGAAAAAGTCTATAAGCACAATTTTTTTCACTAATATTTACGAATAGTAAATAATATTAATCAAAATATTCAATTTAAATCACTACTGAATATAATTTATTAGCACATATATAATTCGCACTTGTATGAAACTAAAACACGTGTTGTGAATGTAGAAACTAGAAACATGTGGATAAATATTATATATATGAAAACAGTGATCAGAGGCGACGAGCGTACCATAGAGAAAGGAATAACATAGTATACATTTCTCTATGAGCGTACCAACATGCGCGACTAACAGAGGTTCTATTTCTATTTTGTTGGTAGCTTTTTTTTTCGAGACTTAATGAGCGGTTTAGCTTCAACCTGTTACTTTTGTGTTACAATGATGCGCGCGCATCTTAAAATTTCACTCTCATCATTTTTTCATAACGCGCCTAAAGAAGTATAACTTCAAAAATGAAACTAATTAGTTACTTCAAAACTTTCAGAGAGCTGGGACTACTCTCTATTCCCAAGTAAGGATGTGAAAAAAAATGAAACTAATTAGTTACTTCAAAACTTTCAGAGAGCTGGGACTACTCTCTATTCCCAAGTAAGGATGTGAAAAATGAACTAATTAGTTACTTCAAAACTTTCAGAGAGCTGGGACTACTCTCTATTCCCAAGTAAGGATGTGAAAAAT
Organism: Timema monikensis; assembly: GCA_902151445.1. Classification (NCBI taxonomy): domain Eukaryota; kingdom Metazoa; phylum Arthropoda; class Insecta; order Phasmatodea; family Timematidae; genus Timema; species Timema monikensis. The sequence continues at coordinate 72,645 of CABFVZ010002356.1, read as the reverse complement.
TATCGATACTTTACTAATATCGATATTTTTCCTTTCATTACTAGTTTTTTTTTACTTGATACTTTTTTCTCGATACTTTTACTAATATTAATACTCACACTCCGGTATCGGATCGGTATCGAGAGAAACTACTTTTTTGTTAATTTTACTTATGCTGGGAGTCTGGGACTAAATATGGAGGAACAGGAAGAACAAATGACACTGCGTTTGGTGACCAGTCTACTACCCCTCCCTTTATCAATGAACACGCTCATCAAATTTAAACAAAGTAATCTTTTGTAGAGCTCAATTAACTTAGTCGCCTCAAGGGTGTCCAAAGCAGACTAAGCATAAAAGGGCGTCTATTATTCTAATATTTGTCAATAGTTAATATTATATTGATAGAATATATAAACAAAAAGTGTAGTTAATAAATGGCACATTCTGGGAGTGAATTATGGAAGTTTTTTAAAGTTGGATAGTGAAAAAGCATCTTGAAAAATTTGTTTTAAAGTATTAAAAACCTTTATAATTTTCAGTATTTAAATAAATATGAAAATGCAATTATGATGAGAAAGTCGAAATTATTATTACTAGCTAAAAAAACATTTTTCAGTTTAAAATTTCGATACCCATACTAACTGTTATCGATACATTTCTTTCTATACAAGTTTGGTATCGATATTTTTCTTCAGATATTTTTAATCAGTAGAGTATCGATACTTTTCTTTTAATATCACATCCCTATTCCCAAGCGATCATTTGGCACCTTTCAGACGGAGCACGTGTCGCCTGCCCCCGACACTTAGCGCGGGCCTTCCCAAACTACTGATACTGAACCTTTCACACGAGTAGAGATGGGATATTGACGTCACTCGCGCACGGATAAAATGGAACGCGGGACACGTGGCTCCCTCACTCACCTACTTCCACGTGTAGAAGGAAGAGGATGGAATAAAACCGCGCTCTGCTTATCGCCCCTTGGTCAAATCCTCCATTTCTCTGTTGACTCTCAGTGTGATAGTCTCTCTCTTTCTCTTTTTTTCTTTCTCAAAGTTTTGTTTTGCAATATGAATGCAGATATTGAACTACTAATATCATTAGTCCAAAAGAGACCAATTCTGTGGGCCAAGTCTTGGGAAGGTTATAAATCCCGAAACTGCACAACAGAAGCTTGGAGAGAAATTTGCATTGAATTTAACCAAGAATTTTAGAGTTGGTAAAACGCAGATAAAAATAAGTATAAAACTGTACTGTTCAATTGCACAATCCAAACTGGTTTGGTTGCCAAATCCCAAATGAAAAAATCCCGGTCGTCATACATGGGGAGAATTTTTGTTGAGTTCATGCTTAGGCATATGGGTGGATATGCAATACAACAAGGACGTTGCCTACCTGTGACGTCACGGAAGCTAAAGATAGGATTTCCCATGTTAGTGCATTTATATTTTACTCAGCAAATTTTAAAGATATAACGTCGAAATAATAAACATAAATTCTTAAATAATTCTGAAAATAGTCCTAGAATGTCATAAAATTATTATTTTAATCTTTAAATAGCATTTTTTGAAAACGTATTTTTTATAAATCCTCTAAAACTTGGGCTGTTTGGCTTGGTCACTAAAAGGTCCTGTAGGATTCCTCCTGCCAGGATGTAGATAAAAAGTCCATGGTAGCATATGTCTATCTATAATATATAACAGGAAACAAGAAAAAGGTAGAATTAAAAAGAAAATCAGTGTTTTCAAGGCGCAGATATTAAAGTGTCTGTGTAAACTCGTCAAAGGAAGAGGGAAAGGGTTATCAGCACATAGAAAAGAGCTCTCTCAGGGTCTACTTCACATTTTCTTCCCTCTCTTTCGATTTTGTACATTGGCGTCTAAGTGTGATAATGATTAGGCTGCTTAGGTCCGTCAAGTTAAGATGATAGCTTCAAAATCTCCAAGTAGATATTGTCGTTAACACCACTGTTATAAAACAATGAAAACATTTTATAAAAATGTTCCCAATTATAATAATATAATAAAGACTATTTGTATATATATTGTTTTGAAACATATTTATAAAAATATTATTATGTAGCGATCCTTTAGTATCTAAATTAATTTGTTGCCACCCGCCTTTGTGGCGTAGTTAACTAAGGTGACGTTTGTTTCGTGTTGAGCTAGACTGTCGAGGACCGGGAGATCGAGGTTCAAATCTCACTCAGGTGAACTGAGGGTGGTTTTTCCTAAATGGTTTTTCACTCTCCCTCCACGCAAATGCAGGTTCATGTCCTCTAAATTCAACCTTCCCAATTCCTAACCCATTAGCGTAATTAGTACTTAAGCGTATAACCAGATCGGGTAATAAGACGTGGTGCTATATTAAATGTATTGCCATAAATATTTTTGTTCTTATATTTATCACACAATGTTCCTCCTTTTCAAGAAACTTGTATTTTGTGCTTGAATCAATAGAATTCAAAACAATATTTTTACTCTTAATGAAATTGAAAGACTCTGCACAATATAGTTTTAAATTAAAAAGCAAATAAAGTTCTGCTTTTACAAGATCAATACCAAGTCTGTTTCTCTCAGGGGTCTAGAAATTGTTCATAATGCTGAAAATTATTTCAACAAAAGCATAATTCAGGGGGATAGCAAAACATCTTTGAACCACTTTAAGAAGATGTGGGGACTTTAAATTAGGTAAATCATATTAGTCTAAGGAAGCACTTGCACTACTTTTCTGTGCTGGTCATGTTTTCATTTTTCAAGACAGGGAAAATTTCTTTCAGGATAAAGATTCACCCTTGCCATGTTTTCAAAGGAAATTTGCCACAGCAAGATAAACACCTTCTGCTGGGTTTGTTAAATACCAGTCATTTAGCAACCTTAAAAATAAATAGAACACAGGGCGAGTGGAGGTTTTAGCCCGTGACGTCTGAAAAGGGTCGTGGGCACGAAGACATCCACACGTGGACGTGGGTGACACCCATTTTGTCTTAAAGGGTGATAATAAGTGCAAAAATTGAAAACTTCAAAAAACATTCCATGGCATAAAAACATTGGAGCGTTTATAGTAACATTTTTTTAACTTTTAGAAAAGGCTTTTTAACTAGTTAAGATACTTTAAGTTGAGTTGGTTTGAAAGTCGTGTCAAGATATAATTCAGTGTTTAGAAAATTAACATTAAGTATTTTAATAAAATAAAACTGTCTACAAGTAAATAAATTATCTACTTTAAAATGTCATTTAAACTTAGAATGAATTACTTAATTTATGAATCAAAATTGCCAATTAATCAATAATATTCTATTTATACTGTTTTTATATATTTATTTAAAAACTAAACGTTCTAATGTCATAGTGGCTATAGGTGTCAACCACAGATTTAGGTTTACTTTAATCAATTCCTTAATGTTAAAATGAAAAGATATCAATCTTTAAGCCCTTAGCTTGGTTGTATAGAATTGGGTGCTCTTTATTAGGTTTGGTTGATTTGTAAGTCGTGTGCTAATATAATTTATGTTTATATTGTGATAGTTAAATAAATAAAATAAAATACAGTCATTAAATGGGTATAGATTTGAATGTTTGCATAACTTATAGACTGAGATATCAATAAAAATATGACCTGCTTCGGTGGTTGCATGTTCTAAGGCGTCACTCCTGTGTTAGACTAGATTGCCGATGACAGGGGTACGGAGTCCGAATCCCGTTCAGGTGTACTGAGGGTGGTTTATCCTAAATGGTTTTCCACTCTTCCTCAATGCAAATAAGGGAACCTCCTCTAAAATTCAACCTTCCTCTTTCATAACTCAGTAGCGTAATTAATATATATGCGTATAACCTGAACAGGTAGTAAAACACGGCGCTAAAAGAAAAGGAAATCTCTGTTGTAATAACTGGACTGTTGATGACGGGGAAATGGGAGCTCGAATCTCGGTAATATCTTATAAGGTTTCTTTTTCCTAAATAGTTTTACACTCTCCCTCCCATAAATGCGGGTACAATTCTTATAAATTCAACTTTCCTTATAATGAACATGTTAGAAAAATCATTAGACTACATATGTGCCCAACTCGAACGGATAGTAAGATGCTGTGGTAAATTATTATATCACTATAAAGCCACATGGCTGACTCACTCACTGACATTAAGGTTTACCCACTTACAGATGAGCTAGAAACTTGAAATTCGGCAAACTTATAGCTTCTAGTGGCAGGGGTTTCCAACTTGTAAGGGTTCGAGGGCTACAGTGGAAACCTTAAGCATGATTGAGGGCCGTACTTTAATAATAGGCCAATTTTCGTATAATTCTGCAAATAGAACAGAGGTACCAGTATGAAATAATATGCATAGTTTAATTGAAACAAAGGTTTAATCATTTTAATTGATTAAAACACTAGTTTTAAAATTGCTTAAAAGAGTGAAATTAAAAATAAACAAAAACTATTATCCTCAAAACAATTGTATTTCGAAGAAGAGCAACAATGTCAGTTTATTTGACTTAATATTTGACAAATAGCAAAAAAAAAACTAATCCAAAGTCAAACTGAAATTAATAATGTAGTCAAAATAAAACTTAAAAAAGGACAATTTAGTGGGAGTACAGTGGTCGATCAGCTGCATCTACCAATGAACGAATGTCCACCTCCAGTTCTGTCGTTGCTAATCTCAAAAGATGCAGCAAGGAAGAATCTGCAAGTCGACTTCTGTACTGATTTTTAATGAATTTCATAGAATAAAAAACACTTTCACATATATACGTGCTCCCAAACATTAAAGTCATTTTTAGTCCACATTGTCTTAAGTTTGGGTATGTTTCGCTGGAGAGCAGTTTAAAAAAATGTGATCCCTTTTCTTGTCTGGTCTGTAGGAACGTATCGGCTTGTAGATCGCACAGCTCAAGTTGTAGGTGTGGTTTCTTGTTCCTTGATTGTAGCACCAAGAGGATTCATGTAAAGCTGTACACTGCTTTTCAGTGATTAAGTTTCCTTTAATCGTGTGCTGAATTCTTCAATGATCTCTTGAATGTGTGAATTGAATTCTGAAAAATCTATAGTTTCTTGGTCTTTCTCTGCCGCTAATTGTCGACAGCAAGGGAAATGAGTCAATTCATTGTTTTCCAAAGAACGTTTGAAAAGGTTTAACTTGCTTCGAAATCCATTTACAATTCCCACCATATCTGATACGACCTGGTTTCTTCCTTGAAGACTCAGGTTTAAGGTGTTAAGGTGATTTGTCATGTCTGCTAGGAAAGCTAACTGCTTTAAAAATTCTGGGCTTTGAATTTCTTCTTCTAGTTCTGTGGTATCAGACAAGACAAATTTATTAAGGAATTCAGGGATTTACTTGCGAATAGCAAAAAACCCATTCAAGGCACTTTCCTGCACTCAGCCACCTTACATGGTTGTACAGCAGCAAGTCTCCATATTCTTCCTCAATCTCTAGCAAAAACTGCTTTAGTTGTTTATGCAAAAGGACTTGATTTCCACCTCTTAACATATTAATAATTTTAACCACAAATTTAAAAACTTCAGTTTTCTTCATTGATTCCCCACATGACGCTCCTATGTGAATAAGACAGTGGGTCATAGGACACGTTACGCCATTTTCTTTTAGCAATCCCGCCAGACCTGTCTTCTCCCCCGTCATTACTGGCGCTCCGTCTGTCACAATGATTGAACATTTACTGAAGCCTCCAACTCTGTCGACAGTTTTTTTTAAAGCATCATAAATGTATCTCCCTTTTGTTGTTCCTTGAAGAGAGCAGACACCTAATAGCTCCTCTTTACTGCTGAAGTCTTCGAATGTGGTGTATACAAACATTAATAGCTGACTGACATATGACTGGTCAGTGCTTTCTTTAACAAATCTAATCAGCGATTTTTCTACTTGTTCTTCCATATCAATGACCCTTCTCTGTACAGTTTAGTTGGAAAGTGGCACTGATTCAAATTTCTCAGCCATTTTAGCATCTCCAAAATCCTTTGCTATTTGCATAGCACACTTTTTAACCACATTGCCTTCAGTGAAGGGTTTTTTCACCTTTGCAAGTTAAAGCGACACTGCGTAGGAGGCGTACAGAGAAGATGACTGATTTTGTAAGACTTTACTAAACATACCTGTTTGCTGTTTTAATTTCTTTTTGAAGTCTGCAACCAGTGCGTGTCGAGCTTCTTCCTTATATGTAGCATACTTGTTCTCATGCATTGTTGAGTAGTGTCGTTTAACATTGTATTCTTTTGGTACAGACACAATTTGCATGCAAACCAAACACTGAAGCTTCCCACTGTTGTTAGTAATTAAATAGTCACTCTCCCAGATTTCCTTGTAAATTGTGTTTTCATTTTCAATTTTGCGTTTCTTTGAGTTCCCGCCCATTTTTATTCACGTAAAAGACGCAAGCAATGGTACACTTCACACTCAACACAAAACAAAGCCTTCAAAATGTATAGTAATTTGTGAAACTTCACTACACGTCAAGCAAGCGCGACTGAGCCTGAGTGGAGACGGGAGGAGTAGCCAGAAAGCCTTACCGGGTGAGTCTTTTGTTACGGGAGTGAAGGGGAGAGAGGTCAATGGATGGGCCTAACTACTATTGCGGGGTCCTGCACTGTGCGATGCGGTGCGTAACTTGTGGAACGGCTGAGTCCAGTGGTGGCTCGTGTATAGGCACTGCGGATCTGTAACACCCCCTATTTCTATTTGATATTATCTATAAAATTTAATATAATGAGTCCTTTTTTCTTTAATTCTTTATTTATTTTTGAAGTATAATATATATTCCTTAAGCTTGATGTCCGTACTTCAGTAGCCATCCCCCAGTTTATTAAAACGATACAAACATCTTTGTATGGAACTGTGCGTTTCACGGTGCCAGTGACGTGGTGTTTGACTGTTGTACGCATGCGCACATAGCATGGGGAGAGGGGGGGGAAGGAAGGCGGGACTTCCTGGTAGAGAAAGAACTGTTGCTCTCGCAGTGCCAGCTCTGGCGGGATGGTGGAAGGAAGTTTTTTACTAAGTTTGTGTTCTAATTAAAAATCATGTAGCATATTCTTGAATGTGATAAAGTGTAGTAGAGTGTATAATTAGACTATTATTCTGCTTCCATCTCTTCTATTTGATTCGTTTCTTTCGGTTCTTTATTTAACAGAAAACTTTAACCATGGCCTTGCATCCCCAATAAATAAGTTCTGTGACTGTAAGTGAACAGCTTATGTTTTCACAGCTATCTCTCCGTGAGAAAGTTACAGTTAAGAAAATAGGTCGTTCAACACCTGATATTCTAATATCTCAGCCAAGCAAAAGCAACAACAAGAAATAAATTCGTAGCTTTAATTCTGAATGGTACCAATGGAAAAGTTGGCTTTGCGGCTGTGAAGAAAAAATGCACTTTTTTCATTCCCGTGTTTGCCGTGGACAAAAGTTGGTTTTAGAAATATAAACAAAATGAAAGAAAAAACTTAAAAGCACGAGAAGTCAAAGAAACGCGTTGATAATGTTGTTTCACTGTCACTTTTAGGAACCTTATATATTAAGGAGAAACTTACTGAGGCATACAGACCTTCAATCAATGAGCATAATATAAAAGTTAATAACAACCGTGAAATTTTGTCCAAAATAATAGACTGCATTTACTTTTGAAGAAACTTTGAAACACCCTTACGTGGAGATGATGAAAAAGACGATTCAGTAAATCCAGGGGTATTTAGAGGATTAGTAAATTTTGCATCTAAATTACATTCAGATTTGAAGAATCCCTTAGAAACCAATGCAGTCTTCAAAGGTGTTTCTAAAACCATTCAGAATGAGATATTTGACTGCTTGCTACAAATATACCACGAGGAGAAAAGGACGGAAATTAGAAAAGCTTCCTTTGTAGCTGTCATGGCTGATGGCACAATGGATGTCTCGGAACACACTCAAATGGTCCTTGTTCTACGGTACGTGATGAATGGACAAATATTTGAGCGTTTTTGGGGATTATTTATTCCAGAAAATCAAACTGCAGATGGCATATCAAAACTTATTTTAGAACAATTGGACATAATCCTTCAAGGAAATAGACAAAAACTGATAGCTCAGACATTTGATGGTGCAAATGTCATGAAAGGCAAAAAAGCAGTAATTCAAGCAAAATTAAAGCAGTTTATAATAATGCACATTTTATTCACTGTTATGCACATCAATTTAATTTAATAATGAGAAATGCAGCAAGTATTACACGGAACGCAAGAATTTTTTCTCTAACATTCTGGCTATTCCAACATTCTTCTCAAGATCACCACAACGTGTGTCCATTCTCAAGAAACATATGGGCGTCAGCATTCCACGTCCATCCTCTACAAGGTGGAATTTAAACATTCGGACCATAAACAGAGTTAATGAAAATTTGCAACCTTTAAAAAACTGTCTTGCTGAAATTCAGTCAACATCAAATGCAGATCAAACAATTGCAGAGTCAACAGGAATTTTAAAATACCTGAATGATGATAATTTCAAGTTTTGGTTAGAGCTCTTTCATCAGGTCATGCCTCATGTTGAAATAATTTACAACCTAATGCAATCTCGAGAAATTAGTATGTTTAGAGTTAATGAATATATAACAAATTTCAAAACTGCTATTTTATAATGGAGAAACTCAAAGTTCTGTGAGGATTCTTCAAAGACACTCGTGGCAGAAACTAAGGAAGTGTGTGATTATATATGTGTAGATATAATGGACAGATATTCTTCCACTAAACACTTAATAGCTGCTAGGTTGTTCAAAAAGAATTGCTTCACTAGATTTGAGAATGAACAGCTCACAAAAGAGATAGTATTGACCACTGAAGCTTATCCCACGATTGACAAAGAAAATCTTGAAACTAAACTAAAAGTATTCTAGTATAGAACTGATATTCATGGATATTGCAAATTAATTGAGCGGCTGAAATTTATCTTGGAAAATAATCTAGATGATATTTTTAGTGAAATTTACGAAACTGATAAAAATCTTTTTGACAATTCCCATGACTATATCAGAGGCAAAGCGCTGCTTTTCAACATTGAAAAGAATAAAGACTTTTTTAAGAAGCACTATGAATTCGGAAAGACTAAATCGCTTGCAGTACTTTCAATGGAGAAAAATTTCCTTCAATTGTCATCCAGAGATCAAGGAGAAAATTATTGAACTTTTTGCGCAAATTAAAACAAGAAGAATGGATTTCATTTTTAAATGAATACATCAAGCTTGAATTGTAACACTTTAAGTTAAAGTAAGTAAGAAATTGTTGGTTTTTTTGCTAAGATTGTGTCAAGTTCCTGAATAAATTTTCTTATTATACATGTTTATTTTCCTTTTAAACAATTTTAAAACAAAGGATAAACATTTTCTGGAGCTGCACCCCCACTAATTTTAGCTACGAGCCGCCACTGCGGCTGACTATTAATTATTTATCAACTTCGTTTGATAATTTTTTCCGTATGAATATTAATACATTTTATGAACGATCTATGAAATATTTTTCGTAACTTTTCTTGAGATTTAAAAAAATATTTTTTTTCCTTAAAATGATTTCGTGGCCCGTAAAAAGTGGTCTCATGGGTCGCATGTGGCCCGCGGGCTCCCAGTTGGAAACCCAATCTATCCTGTAACCGACGGGAAAATTCCAAAAAGCTAAAGATTTTAATATTCAACCTATCGGAGCAACTGTAAAGTCGGTGCGGACCTTTCTTTGGAGGTCTTTTGTGGCTAAACGGTAAGACCTATGAAAAAAACCGCTCTGGAATTACATTAATTTACATTCACTTGCAAACCAAACTCACTGGGGGTTTGGAGCCCCCAACGAGCAAAGCGAGTATATATACACAACGAGTGACATAACTCTGTCTTTAGAACGTATGCTGTAATAATAAACCATTATAATGCCGTCTAACAACATAGCTGTCAGACATGCATCTACTGGAATAAAGTTATCAGGCTTGATTCTCATTATGGCTAAAGTAATTATTGTATGTGCTAAAGTAAGATTTTCAACCATCACAATGATAAATTGACGGCTGGGATACTGGGTGTTGTGTCTGTTCTGGAATTATGTCTATTTTTAACTCGTATCTTGATATAATCAGTTGATCCAGAAAGTTCACGTTAAAATCTTCAAAAATTTAATAATAAATCTGCATATACAAGAGAGTATCTAGTGAGCCAGGTTATGATAGGTGGTTTATGTTTAAAGTGTTGTACGAGGTCATGTTCATTTCAAAATCATGTGCTGGTAAACTTTCTAAGCCCTCAAATTAATCCCCACCAATGGAATCCCTCCTTCTCAATAATTATGGTTGTATAGGAAGAGTGATTGCAAAATCCCGTCGGTGGGCTCACCTCGAAAAGACGGTGTTGGGGAAGGCCCCACGTCTAGTAGACGTATCTCCTCCGTGGCCACAATGCTAGGTTCAGGGCCGCGCTCAGTTCAGGGGCCCGCTCGACGCCCACTGTCTACAGTAGCACCACTCACTGACGGCACCAAAGAGTCCATGCTCTCTCTCCGCGGCGCGCGTGGACGTAACTGGGGCCTTACCGGTCAGACAACGACGCTGGGGTGGGTTAGTCACGTGGCCGGCGCAACCTAAAGGCTGGAAGTGGGGGGTGGATCGATCAAATGACGTTGCGCGTCTCTTCCACTTCTTACCAGAAGTAATCACTATAGTCTAGTCTGGTCTCGAACTACGAACCAGATCAATACTAAGGGATTGGATGTTGGGTGATTCTGCGCATGCGCTATAGCTCAATTTGGATTTGGTAGAAGGGCAGACACCCATCTCATGTAACGTTTTATTAAACCTTTGAAGATAACATACACTCTCAACAGCTCCGGTGGTCACGTGTACTACATATCAGGATCATTAGTCTGGTTTAGCGTTGACGGTGAGGTCACGGTTCAAATCCTGGCTGGGTGAATTCAGGGTCGATTTAAACATATGATTTCCCACTCTCCGTCCATGGTACGATCCCTAAACATTTATCCACCCCATTAGTTTAGTTAAATGCGTATTGCCCAAACGGGTAATAATATACGAATCAATTAAAAAAAAGGTTTAATGTAACCACGTGTATATGCCAACTCAACAATACAGTTAACTCATCATTGTGAAAGGGAAATTCTCTATTCTAGCATTGGTAAATTATTTGTCATTGTCAGGAGTCAAATCTTCAGGTGATGATCTTAACAATAGTTAGGAACATGTACTATACCTCCCTTGGCACATTGGTCTCCGTAGTTGCAGAGGTGAGCTACAAGGCTAGAAATGCATCATTCAATTCAATAAGATGTTTAGTGGACGAATGGTCTAGGTCTCAATAGACTAATCATTAGATTACAGATTACAGGGAAATCTGGTCTTGAATCATGGCCGAGGGCACTGTGTTTTTTTTATCATCTTCCTTCGCATCAATGCAACTAAATTTTCTCTAAATTGTATCTCCCTCATTCCTACCACATTATTGACACTAATAAAGACTATATTAAATTTTAAATTGAAAAATGACACCTGGAACTTTGAACCAAACCCGAATCCGTTGGCTTGGTACTCCAACATTCTAACTATTAAGCCATACAGGAGTCGTCCCGTGCTCAGGGTTATTCTACACTAGTATTTTAAGGCAGAGTCTGTGATGGACTTGCGTAATTCGTCAACTTCATTTTTACTTTTCCGGTACCTTAGAGGTGGAGAAAGTATTGTGATCATAAAAAAAATCGAACTCAAGATTTTGATGAATTTCGACGTTTCATAACTCCCCGAATCAGAAAATGTTGTTTTTGCATTGCCGTCCATCTGTCTTAAGGGTGAAAAAATTAAAATCGATTTTATCAAAATTGGCTCTAAAAATTTTGATTACATTTATTTCTAAGCATTAATCAATATTACAATCAAAATGGCTACTCTCAATTTTTCGTTAAAATTACTTTAAGGGTTTCGGTATGATGCATAAGTTCTATTTTTTTTTTATCATGTCTCCGTAACTCTTTGAGATATGAAATTAGTTACCGTTGCAAATATGTAGGGTCAATAATAATTTAAAAAAAATTATTTGAAACATATTTTTATAAAACCAGTAATTCTCAATCTATTCACTAGTAAATATATTTTCTAACTTTTCGAACACTTAAAGATAAAGTGTTGTGACCGTAAAAGAAACTAACACGAGATATTGATGGATGTCAACGTTTCATGACCCCCCCGAACCCTAAGAAAGTTGTTTTTGAAATGCTTTCGGTCTGTGTGTCTGTTTAACCCTAAAATCAAGAGTAGTTTACTAAACGGCAAAAAGAGAACAAAATCATTTTTTAAATGGGTCTAAACGATTTTGATTAAAATCCGTATCCAGGCGTTGACTAAGATTTTAAATAAAATTTATATTTGTAAAGTCTCTGTCCTACTTCTGACAAAACGGTGAAAGGTTACTGGTTTTATCTGGTTGCCCGGTAGCCATCCTTACTACAGCACTAACGGGGCACCGTAGGGACTTACATGTTTAGGATGGACCCCGAGCGGTAGGGGTTGGGATGGATGGTTTGCGGGGAATGAGACGGGTGAGTTAGTCCAATAAGATATATTTACTAATCTAGTTAGATGCTAACTACTACATTAGTAACCGGATAAATCTCCCGTAACGAGGGAGCAGGCACGATAATGGTCTCGCAACCTTTCGGTAGACCCGCGATCGACCCTCCGGTGGCGTGAATCACCAGATCACATTTTATTCCGTCATTTAGTCAGTAGTTGCTAGATACCGACCCACATGCATTCAGCATGGCTCCAAACACTAAACGACGCGTTATTATATCACTCAAGCCTGCTGATCTCGATATACACCAGCCAGGAAGGTCCATCGGTCTCAATGTACTCGCTCGTCAACAGGATGCAATCTATATGAGATATATGCTATTCTCAGCAGGATGGCAACCCAACACTCTTGACTTCCAAGGAAAGGTACAAGCGTAGTTTATCCTCTTGCCAGAATAAGCCTTAAAATAATTATGCTCTCACATATTTTCATTTTCCCATGAAAATGAATTTTAGGGTACTTTACAGAACCATTAATTTCCGTATCTCCATAACTATTTGCGATACTAAATAACTTATCATTGCAAAATTGCAATACTATTAAAAATAAAACTTTTATTTGAAATATATATATGTATAAAACCAATAGTTTCCGAGATATTGGCCAATATAATAATACAATTTTGTGAGCTTTAGTTGTTCAGAAATACTAATGTTTTAAGGCAATAATTCTATAATGACCTAGATTAAGTTAATAAGTAAGTCTCTCAAAAAGTTGATGTTCTTTTTTCTTTAGCCGATTAGGGGAAATATTTGTAAATCATTGATCTATCTCTATCATTTTAGACTCAGTAGTCAATATATACATTTTTTATTGGTCAAAATTTGTAAATGAGGAATTTATAGTAATGCGATAACCATAAGATGTTCAACCCCTAACATTTAACTGAGAGAAAGCGAATATAAAACTTTTCTCCATAAGACCTGCATTTCCCTCAGCAATGATATTGAGAGTGATAAGAATATCGGTGTACTAATCCAAAGGCCCCGGACTCAATTCCCATGTCCAGGTGTCATTTTTCAATTTAAAGAATATGATCTTTAATGTGGCTATAAACGTACTTACCAAATAAAATCACTTGGCCATTTAATCCATCATAAGAGTCATTATAATCGTGAAACCTGGCCGGCTAGTGATTAGTGAAGCGCGTTGATTAAAAATCCATACATAAGTTGCCAAAATTAAGCTCTCTCTGTAATCTGTAAAGCAATGTTTCTCTACCTTTTTACTAGATTGTCATCCTTTGTTGCAGGCACTCCTGATACAAAGCGTATTTAAATCCAGACGCAATGAGTTAAGGAAATCCTTAGTAGAGGGCATACTTAAAACAAAAATACTATTTTGAGATTACGAAATTACTGTATATAAACGTGTTTAGGCTTAATACCAACAAATAAAATAATTGTGGAATTCAAAGACTTCCCTATATTTTTGTGGTGCCACTTGGGGGCCCTCATGATACCATAGGGTGGCCTGGCACCCTTTATTTGGACAACTGCTGTAGAAATATATTTTATAATATATATAAGAGTGGGTTCTAAAACTTTTAGAACTTTTAAAACTTTTAGCCCTTGTGCAAATTGGAAAATTCTTATGCCATTCCATCTTTTATTACATCCATCCAGATATTTATTTTAGTACATTATCAACAGTTAAAGTAGGGATGGGCCGATAAGCCCATTTGCAGATACTGCCGGTAGCCAATGCAAATTCATATATATTATTTATTCTCAATTAAATTATCAATATATTAATTATCAGCTAAATAATGAAATAACTATACAACTATTTACAACAGTGGTAAATTGGTAGGGTGACCTGGTGGTCTAGGGGTAAGGTGTCAGACTTCTATGCTGGCGGCCGGGGTTCGATCCTCGGTCCCGGCACAGATTTATTACCCTACCATTACACATTAGCTTAAGTGCGTATAACCCAAACGGGTAGTAAGACGCGGTGCTAATAATAATAATAATAATAATAATAAATTGGTACTTTGACATTATGCTTGAACGTGCTCTAAGAACCAGGTTTGGATTAACACTTTTGGGGGCCTTGTGCCAAATAAAACTTGGGGTCCTTAGAAGTTAGTTCACCAATGAATGAGTATGAATTTTACATATTCATCACACATGGATAATTTTATTTATAGACTAGCTTTTTTGCAAACGTTTACCAATCATGTTGAGTACCGTGAATTTTGTTATTAACACATTAATTATTAATAATATAGTAACTGGTAAACTATAAAGTTTATTTAACACTGAGTGGATTATAGTACTGTAAATTAATAACTAATAAAATAATAATACAGGACATTATATAATTATAGACTACTTCAATGTAATTGCATTTTATGTAGTCCACCATCTGCAGATAAAATTGTAATAGTATTAGTATAGTAAAATAGTTTTATTATTTAAAACTTTTCATATCTTTTTCTCACGTCGCGTTTAGTTACATCTTCGATATTAATTATTTTACTATTTTACTTAAGAAATTATTGTCAATAGAAAATCAATGTTTATGTTTCTGTCAAAAGTCAAAGGTATAGTGTGCGGGAAATGTAATGTTGGAGGTTTGCCAAAAGTCAAGTTTGGGTTAAAATTTATGAGTGGACTGTTGGACTCCATGTAATACCAGGCTACTAGCTCCCTTAAATTAGCTTGTGATAAATTTTACGAAAAACATAGAAATATAATATTATCACAAAATAAATATGAACAGTCAAAGTGATTTATTTTCCAGTTGGGTGAGGGCCCCTTACCTCGGGGGCCCCTGTGCGTGGTACACTTGGCACATGCCTTAATTCGGGCCTGCTAAGAACTGATTTCGGGGAGCGCTCAGTGAGCAATAGATCGAGTGGATCTTGGCGCGCTCAGTAATCAGCATGAAGATAAGTGATGAAGGGTGGGGGGGAAAAGGGGGCTGGCCGTCGTAGAGTAGCCTCTGTCCATAGGTTTTGCCATCTTCTTCCCTCCTCTTTACCCTCTTTCCTTGGAGTGGGTCATGAGAAGTTGATTCTTGATTGAGTACGTTGTGGTATCAGAAGGGCATTATTTTGGAGGATGGGAAACTGAGGTAGCTGGCAAGATGCGCTACTTCAGTGAAATCAAGGTAATAGAAAGAGAATAGTTTCATTATATATTCCCGAAACTACCGGTTTAATGTTTATAAAAACTATATATATATTAGTAAAATTGGTTTTTATTTTGTAGTAGCAGTATGACAGATATATACATGAAACACAGATACACATAGAGGAATACATATAACGAATACCAGCCTCAAAGGGGCTCTCGTACGTTGTCTGACATATAATATAACTAAAAATAAAAAACACATTTAGCGCCCTGACGATACAATATTAGATTCTGAAGAAGGGAAAAAAAAAGTTCTATTACTGGCACTGGGTCGACAGAACCTTAAATTATTACAATAGTGAGGGTAAGGAAGAAAACTGTAGACTGAAATAAAACCAAAATCAGGAGTGAATGATATTAAAGGAATATAAAGTTCGATGTAACCGGTCGAGCGAGCCGCCTGGGTTGGTCGGAGTGAATACTGATGCACAATCAGGTTACAATAAATCCTAACTCTTATTCTCTCGACAGCAATTTTTTTTGTTGATTACACAATCCTCAGAAAACCAAATGACTGTAAAATATATAATCCAAGAATCACCTTTAACTATCCTTGAAAGTTAATAAAGAAAACGTAAAAAAAAAAGTAAGTATAAATTCTTAGACTCTAAACTAAACACTTTACATGATATAAAAATACAAGATATAATACATAACAGTTTGAAGAACGTAGGGATCTTAATCTAATTATTATTTACATAAAATAATATATATTTAACATAAGTTTCTCCTAAGCTCCAATGGCGCTATCGCGTGTTGGATTATTTAATCGCCCGCGGTGGCTCAATTAGTACGAGTAATCTTGGTCGGTCATCCGAAGATGACACGTAACAAGGCATACTTGAGACTTTTGAGAAGTTTTGGAGGGTCCACTCTATCATGTAATGCAGGGGCTCCTAGCACCCGGGATATTATCCTAAACTAATAATCAACCAGGCAGTTTGAGTATACAAGACACTAGAAAGAACCCCTTGATACAAATTTCCACGTCCTCCACATAATTGACAGAAACTGGGGGCTTAATATATTTGTTGGCCGTCATTACATCTGGTTGATTTTGCTATTTGACGTTTACTCTGAGAAGAATCATTTTTAGCACTAACTATATATGTATGTTTCTTTCATAAACATGGAGAGTACATACAAACAGTGCTGAAATTGATATACATATATAAATATATATAAGCAGAGAGAGTGTTTTCTTGATACAAACAGAGGTATACAGCCTAATTATCTTATTTAAAAGATTTTTTACACGTGCTATAATAAACATGTAAAGTAATACCGGTCTTAAAAATGAATGGATGGTCCTGGCCATAAAAAAGTTTTAGTCCCAACTATAAAAGTGTAGGCGTATGTAAATCTGTTTGCCACGAAGTGTAGCAAACCATTAGTAGACTATGGTGAAGCGCCGTGTTCTCCAAATGGTGTGCCATGGAACACTGATGTACAGCGGTGGCAAACTAGGTGTGCCGTGGGGCCACAGCCCGGAGCGCCACGCATCGTTGTTCAATAAGAGCACGAATGAAGTTTGTGCGAACGGCGGCCGTGCGTCGTCCGCATTTAATACTTGCTTGTACTTTATAATATTTTTAATACATCTGAGAAAAAAAAAAGATTTCACGTGAAGTTTTATTTATGGTTTACCCAAATTAGTAATTGTTTGAACTAAATTTTTTCAAATGTTAAAGAAGTGGGACAGAAAAAGAACATCCATATTTAATCTATAATCTTGAAGCTACTTCGGGAAAAAATTAATCTTTGCTAATTCTGATCTACCTTACAACCGTTGTATTGGGTACATACTCAAAACAAAACAGCTTGCAGCAAAAACTGTAGAATAATTGTTAAATGTACCGTTTGCGGAATACTGGTGAATTGTCTAAAGCCAGGTCCAAACTAGAACGGAACAACGAACAAAACAGTGTTCATGAACATGTTCACGGACAGTGTGGAAGGTTTTTTTGAACATTCAACTTTAATAAAAATTGTTCGGTGTTCTGTTCAGCAACGATCCACCAGTTGTTGGGTTTTGCCCAACACATCAAAGGATGCTCGTGTTCGGGCCAGGAATACTTTGGACGTCTCGATGAGCTTTTCCCCAAACATCCTGTCATTGAAGGGACAGCAGCTGCCCCACATCTGTTTTTTTTTTTTTTTAGTACATCGTATTGGTGCATTCACGTGGATTTTTTAAAATATATTCTACTGATTGACTGAAATTTAAAATCGGCTGTGACTTGCCCAGCACAACACTTTTCTGAGGGATGATGGGGAGCGTGTTTCAAAGTAAAACTAATTTTCTAGCGCTGCTAATGTCTGTACTCTGTTAGAACATTCATATATTGGTCTTCCCTCTCTTTATCCACGCAAACTCGGGTTCTAAATTGCTTCCTTCCCGCGTATTTACGCTAATGTGTTGGAAGGTTGAATGCATTCGCATTTGCGTGGAGTGAGTTAAAAAAAAAAGTACTTATAAGAGATGTACACTAAATAAGGTGAAATCAAAATGAATGATCGCACCATCACACGGTATAAAGCGCCAGGCATGCCCCATCTGTTTTACGACCAAGATTCGAACGTAAGACAGAAATTAGCTCCTCGCCTTACTCACTCAAGGTGCGGTGGGGGGCACGGGAGGGGGATGACATTCATTCCATTTCAGTGGCGTCACTTTTGTATATCTTTAAGTCAGGTGTGGGGAATGCCAGGCCTCCACCGTGGTTCGGATTCCACGTTAAACTGTAGGTCCTCCATTTCATCTCACAATCACCCTACCATTACACATTAGCGTAAGTGCGTATAACCCGAACGGGTAGTAAGACGCGGTGCTAATAATAATAATAATTTAAGTCAGGGCGTGAATCCCTCTAGGATGTTTTCCAGTCTCCATTCAAGTAAATTCGGGTTCCTTCATATCCCTACCATATTAGAGTAATTATCAATTGTTAAAAGCTATGCCAAATTTAATAGGTCTGTAGGATGTGTACCAGCATTTGTGTGAAAGTGAAATTGGAAAGTCCTACAAGTATAGTAACATTAATGTGTTAGTATAATAGTTATTGTTTATTCAAAATAAAAGTAATTATCTTGCTGACAAAACTACGTCAACTTTTATCATTTTACCTGGTGATTAAAGTAGGGAGGATGTGTTTGAAACCCTGTAGGGTGATTTCCCAATCTTCATTCCAGGCAAATGCATTTTTTCTCCTTATTCCTACCCCCATTAAAGTAGTTATCAATGTTATCAAAATAGAAGTGTGCATTTTTTGGGAGGGCTGTAGAGTGGGAATAGGAAGTGAGAAATGCACCCGCATTGGCAGGGTAATAGAATGGGAAATAAGGAATAAAAGATGGATTCTTACTAGCACTTATGGCTCACGTCTTCAACCCATGGCTTTTAAAATAACCATTATTGACTAAATAGAGTGGTACTAAACGGCGGCCAGCGGACCAATGGTGGGGGTGTTCTAGGTGAAGTGTACCACCCGATCAACTGATACATCAATATCATCATACACTTTCAAATGCAAATGATCCATTTTAGCTCTTGGGTTTTAACTGACAGTGAGGTAAATTTACTACCCACTAAACTAATATAAAACACAGCAAATTAAGTGTGAATTTACCCTTAATGGGGGAATTAATAAAACAGTCAAACAAACCCATTTAGTCCAGGCTGGTTTGAAAAATGTCGGCATCCCAGGGTTAGAGTAGTTTTTAATTTTATTTAGGGTATTTAACGTGCAGTCTTTGTCCCAAATGATTATATATTAAAACGCGACATACAAACTAACTTGAATATAAAACAGACACAAAATCCAGTCTGTGTCCAGTCTCACACCCATCAATTATATCGACAACTACGCCAAGATGTTGAGATATTACAACGCATTTTTCAAGACATCAGGGTCCTGTTGCCCCTCAAGAGGCTGCGTCCAATTAGCATGTGACCTTTATTTCCCCCACAGTGGCTATAAATATCATTCCGATGGTGCTACAGCCATAATCATGACAGTCATTGAAGCGATCATACATCATGAAAGGCCAAGGCGTTTTAACCCGCAGTGCAAAGGCTGTGACGCAGGGGTGTAGTGGAATGGAAACGTGTGGTAACGCCGTTCAGGCACTGTTTTTCGTGTAAATATATTTTTATTTTTCAAAAATATTTTTTTAGTAAAGTTTTATACTATGCAATTCTAAGTTAACTAATTGATTCTATATCAATATTGTGTAACTTTTGTTCATACAATAAATTCTGATGAAATTTACTGTGCTCAATGCGAATTATTGGCATTTTAGTGGGAGTGCTGTAAGTTACTGCCTTAGTAGCCATTTAAAAATGCTCGAAATAGCTTCTAAAGGCTTTTATGTTTGTGAAACTTTGTCGCCTACGGTGGTCGATGGTCTAACCCCTCCCCCTTTCAACTTTGAGGTGGATACGGCTTTGCTTTCCAGCACTGCTAAATTTACGACAACACTCACCACTGCTGTGAAGCCACTTGCATTAATCAGTATTTTTAATACCTAGTTTCCACTGGATGAAGTTGACACCAAACGAGTCATCATCAGCATGAGTTTCAAGTCCAACTTTACGACCTTTTTCAATATATATATAATTGCAGAGGGATTTGTGTAGTGTCTAACCTTGTAGATTGGCAAGTACTGGGCAACCACAAGTCTGCCATACCAAAGTTTTTCAGCAACATACAGCCTCCTCAGAATATTAGACTGACTACTCATGAAATTTCTCTGAGACGCATGCACGGTGACCGTATGGTCATTATCAGTGAAAAACATGACTCCAGACTAAAACAGGTACCCTATCTCGCACCTAAATGGGCGCTGCTTTGAGAGATGTGGGACCTCAGCGATGTCACCGTCATTTGACAGGATATGTGTTCGAGACCCTTCGCTAAATATTGCAATGATTTGATCGTCGTGAATGTATGCGACATGCTAACAGATACCTCGATCAGCCTGTGGTGGAAATTAACATCAGACACGTGGCTTTGATCAGTGCTACCTACTATACACGTACACGTCAAGTTGTCGTTTTAGACAATTACATGTTGGATTGTGAACTAAAAACAATTTTACCAACTTATACAAAGAACGCTGTGGAAAAACTTATGAAAAAATAATATATGCGTCATTGGTGTAAAAATGTGTTGCAAATATACCATGTCTGTAATATTGTGTTTTATTCACGCAAACCCTGTCCATCCCTTGCCCTATTCTTATCCCAACACTTTGGGCCACCAACCTGACGCCAGATGTCAAACCGCTAATCTGCAGCCAGGTGTGAGTCATCACCTGTGTTATATTCCTGCCTAGACTTGCCGAGACACCACGCTGGCACTATTCATATCTTCTTACGTTATCACGGTTTCCCGTGTTTGTTCCTGCTTGTAGATCCGCCTATCTGGCGACAGACTTGCAACATCACCCGTTCCTCTATCAACTTTTCGAGCTAACAGATGTGAGTCATCAGGTTTGTGACATCACCTAATCCTGTAGGAACTTTTCGAGTGGCCATGTATGAGTCATCAGGATTACCACATCACTCTTGTCTTTGACATGTTGAGTCCCAAAATAGATTCCAATTGTTGCGACAGGGGGACCGGGTCAGTAGCTAACTATATTTTGGATAACCTCAAGAGAGGATGCCAGTGCACTCCTCCTCTCCAAGAGATGGGCAGGATTTAACTGGATAGGATTGCGACACTTAAATGGTACTGAATAGGTCAATAGCCCATATCCGTTTTCTATTCCTGACTATCCACAAGAGTTTTGACATCAGGTTGATTCTTAGTGAGGTGGAGGACTGACTGAATAAACAGAGTTTATGCGTGACCACCGTCGAGGAAGGAGTGCACGAAAAACGATAGATAAACGTCACCAGGGCATACACGCTCTCAACCAATAAAAAAACTGCCCCACCAACCCTCAAAAACTACCACGCTAGCCCCAATCCTTTGCCAGGCATTTGATCTAATGGGTCACATATACAATCAAATGGGGCCAGAAGTGTATTAGGGTCGGAACGTAGTTTCGGTAATTATTTTCGAGCTGGAACGACGTGCCCCCACTTTTTCTAGTATTTGAATGGTTCGAATACGTTAGAAAAGAAATGTACTAAGAAATATTGTAGAGTGAAATAATATTTCTGCTCCTTCCTTAGTCATTTGTAGAAAGTTGGGCTTCTTAGTGAAAGCTCTCAGTCACATCTCACATTGCGGTAGGTCAGGGTAGGGCTATAATGTGTTCTTTGTTCAATCACGCCTCACTGGGCATTAGGAATGTTTACCTCTTACGAATGTTCTTAGAAATTTGTGGTCCTCCTAACCTAAGCCTGTTGGTGCAGTGGGGCACTTTACCAATCAATCACAAGAATCTTTCAAGACAAAAACTTGGCGATGGATTATGCAGAGGGTAGGGTTGTCTCTACTGGTATCTTGCAATTCACAGGAAATGAGGGGGTGAGGATGAGGGTGACTGTCCGTTTTTATCCGTTGTGTTGCGACTTACTTTCAAGCAGCATTGGGCTGTGTCTTGTGTTTGAGTTTCAAAAATGAGTTTGAAACGAAAACAAGGGTGCATGGACGCATTTGTTACTCAAAACAAGAAACAGTTATTACACACTGAAGAAAATAAAAGTGTTGGCGTTAGTGTTAGTGAGTTCGACGGGAACGTGACAATGAGTGAAGAGATTACAAAAGAGACGGTGTTTGCGTTAGTGAAATGAATTTGAAAGAAGATAATTAGACTAGAAATGATAATCTCAAGTCCAAATTGCCTAAAATTTGGACTGCTGCTATGTGAAACGGGAAGGAAAACACCTTACCATGGATTGTATTTAAGTTTAGTAAAATTGGATGTTCATTTTGTTCTATCGTGACAAATTTAAGTGCATTGAAATCATAAGGGTTGAAAGTTTCCAAGGAATAGAATTCAGTGTCACTTTCATTTAATGGTAGCATTCTTACAACGCAACTTACATCGTTGAGGAAAAAAAATAATTGAGTATTCAATGTCCCAAAAACACATAAGCGCTGGAAACATTATACAGGGAGCTAAAGCACAATCGATTTAAGCAATTGTAGGCCATTTAAATGAAACTGAAGTTGAGGCTACTAACAAGGGTTTTAGAACAGCATATTTTATTGCTAAACATGATAGACCATAATTTGATCATGCTGAACTGTTCAAGTTACAACAATTAAATGTTGGCGTAATCTCGCCTGGTTTGAGATCGATATTAAGCGCTACAAACATAATTTACCATGTTGAGCTAGAAATGAAATCTAGAGTCTGCAAACGCACAATTGAAATCAATGGATAACTATCAATGATAATAGACGAGTCTACAGCTGTGAGTACCAAAACTACTTTGATGGTGTATTTAAAATGTGAAATAGATAAGTCAACTGATCCACATTTCATTTGATCAAACGGTGAAAACGATTACCGGTCACTTACCAATATGCCTCAGAATGTATGGATTCGACCATACATATCTTCAAAACAATTTAATTTATTTTATATATGAAGGTGCTAGTGTCATGCTGGGGAGAAAATCAGGTGTTGCGCAACGGATGAAACAAATGTACCCCTCTATTATCGTGTGGCATTGCCTTAATCATCGATTAGAATTGTCAGTTGGAGACGCAATTTATTAAGTGCACGAAGTTGATAGTTTCCCTACATTTATGAACAAACTCTACACATTATATAGCTTAAAACTAAAATAAACTTGAAAAGTGTGCGTCGATGCTAAACGAATAGATCAATAAAATCGATCGTGTATTGTTATTGAGATGGGTTTCATTTTCATTTCGAACCGTTTCTGCAGTTTGGAAAAACTATAGATCTCAGTGTTGTCACTTTGAGTCTGCAAGTAATGATACAAACCTTTTGCAATTGGACCAAGACAAATTAAAGGGGCTTTACAAACATATTTAATCGAAACAATTTGTAATGGACCTGGCACTCATGCATGATGTTTTATTCCATCTCTCATTTCTTTCCGAGTCCCTCCAGAGACACGATATGACTCTTGTTCATGCTGATAAGCTACTTTGTCTCACCATGCGATTTCTAGACTCAATGAAGGAACGTAAAGGTAAACATATGTTGAAAGCAGAGAATGCAGTAAAGGAAATGGAATTTTTCTCGGTAAAACTGACTGATAACAACAAGATTGTTTCTGTTAATCACTCTCAGGTTTAAAGCAGCATCGTAAACAATATTAAACGCGGCATATTTTAAATAATCACTTCACACGAGTAAATTCGTTCAAAACCAGGCTCTACAAACATCATTCCCAGTAAGGCCGACATAATTTCAGAGCTTTCTGTTCTAGAAACTAGTGAATGGCTAGCAGAAATACACCTTGGTCATTGATAAACTGAAATACAGCCTCTTTTCAGCCGCTTCGGATTGGTATTTTCAAGGACACTTATGGCCTACAGGCTACCTGGACAGTGGTGGATGAGATATTCCATCAAATTTGATTCCTCTTATTAATTGTTCACACGTTATCCCTTGCATCTCTTCCAAATTTGAAAGAGGCGTTAGCATTATGAACCTTATAATGACGGATACTAGATTAAGATGACTAATTAGCCATGCGTCAAATCTTATGTTTATCAATCTTCACCGACCTCTGAGGGCAGTCAAGGACACAGAACCTCCAGTGGATCAACTTTGGATATTCCTTAAAGGAGATAAACTAAACATTGTTTCGCTTAGGGCCTAATTACATCCGTGAGTAGCCTACGGGACTTATGGGAACAGCGCTCTGATTGGCTGTCTAGATCACATGACCACGCCCCCTCACACTCTGATTGGTTGTTGGCATTTACCCTCCCTCCCCCTCTTCCCCTTCTATGTGGTAATGGGTTTTACCTGATGACTGGCACCCGTTTGGCAGCTAGGAATAAATCGTGACCTTGGATGATGTCGCAACCATCACCTGCAATGGTTTTTATCTGGTGACGTCATCACTCTGTCGCAACCCTGATGACTCATACCTGACGCTAGTTTGGCGGCTATGAATAGATCACGATCTTGAACGATGTTGCAACCCTTACCTGCAAAGGGTTTTCCCTGGTGACGTAATCACTCTGTCGCAACCCTGATGACTCATACATCGCGCCAGTTTTTGCAGGACCACAAAACGAGTTTAGACAGGAATAGATCGTGACCCAAAACCAGTGAGGTCATTGACCTTGGCAACCTGGGTTTTCCCAAAGTCAAAATCATTGCGTGCTAAGTCGCAACCTTGATGACTCATACCTTGGTGGATAGAAATAGATCATGATCTTGAGACCGTGAGGTAGTACGCGAGGTCATTAAACCTGGCAATCTGGGTTTTCCCAATGACGTAATCATTGCGTGTTATTTCGCAACCTTGATGACTCATACCTTGGCGGATAGGAATAGATCATAACCTTGAAGCCGTGAGGTAGTACGTGAGGTCATGGAACCTGGCAATCTGGGTTTTCCCAATGACGTAATCATTACGTGTTATGTCACAACCCTGATGACTCATATCTTGGAGGTTAGGAATAGATTGTGACCTTGACACCATGAGGTCATTGACCCTGGCAACCTGGGTTTTCCCGATGACGTAAGCATTTCGTGTTATGTCGTAACCCTGGGGCCAGTCTAGCGGGTCGACAAGATGAATTGAGAAAGAAATAGATCGTGACCTTGTTACCATGATGTCATTTACCTTGGCAACCTGGGTTTTCCCGATGACGTAATCATTGCATGTTATGTCGCTAGTCTGGCGGTACAACAATACGAGTTGAGACAGGAATAGATCGTGACCTTGAAACCGTGAGGTCATTGACCTCGGCAACCTGGGTTTTCCCGATGACGAAATAGTTGCCTGTTATTTCGCAACCCTGGCGCTAGTCTGGCGGGTCGACAAGACAAGTCGGGACAAGAATATATCGTAACCTTGAACGATGTCGCAATGTGTTTTCCCTGATGACTGGTGAGTCATTGAGTCTGGAAACGCTCCCCTCTGCCATGGGTTTTTTCCCGGTGATGTTGAAACTAGTCATCGCAATGTCGCAACCCCCTATGTGGTAATGGGTTTTTTCACAACTAGATAGCATTGACACAGCTCTAATTATGCACAATTATGGGCATCAGAATCCTCAGTAAGAGGCCGCTATTCCCCCACCACAAAAGACTACTAAAATTGTTTGTTTGGTACCGTCTGTCTACATGCGTGGGTGTAGGTATCCGTCATGGACCGGAGGAGTAAGGTAGAAATGTTCCAGCGTTTACGTGGTGTGAGAGAGAATAGAAAACCACCCTAATTCACCCGAGTGAGATTAGAATCCACGACATCCCCTGCCATAATTATATGATTGACACGTACCCTTTCTGGCAAAACGTGCGGGTTATACGCATTAATAGGAAACGTACCAACATTTTCACGAAGTGTGCGGAAAACAACCTTCGGTCTACCCACCCTATAATCGAACCCTGACCAAGAAAATACTAGATATGCCATGTAAGGGTTTGAAACAGACAGAAGAAAGACTTGGGAGATAAAATAAATAAAACATAAATTGGCCTCTAAGATTAATATTTGGGATAGACTGCACTGATAATGAAGTTGAAGGGCCTCTTTAATGGGTGTCGAACCTTGAGCTCCAGGCGAGATCTGTAACAGCATTTGCGTGGAGGTAGTGTAGAAAAACGCCATAGTTCTCATAGCGTATACATACATCAAATTTCAGCTCTTTAAGATTAAATTTGTATGTTTCGTCCACCATTTTGGATTCTTCATTTTAGATTTTTTTAAGTATAGGATTTTTCTCATAAAGATGTCATGTTACCAAGGTCGTAGCCAGTCAATAATTTCGNTGGGAACATCCCCCAATGGCTGGAAGCTAGAAAAAATTATAAATGATAAACAGTTTTAGACGCTCATTGAAGTGGTTTTTTTCATGGTAAAATAACCCCCTAGATGCCGGAGGCTTGGAAAATTTCTAAATATTAAACACTTTTTAAAGCAATGTGAAGTTTTTTATGGTAAAATAACTCCCAAAATGCCGAAGGCTAAGAAATTTATAAATATTTAACATCTCTAGAAGCTCTCTGAAGTGCTTTTTATGGTAAAACAGCCCCCTAATTTGTATTTGTATCTTAATTTGGATATTGTTTGAACTATAAATAAAGCCATATATATTTTGTTCATAAAATTTCGCTGGGGGTTTGAGCCCCCAAATCCCCCCCCCCTGGCTACGGACTTGCATGATACATAGCGTTCATACCAAATTTAAGTTCTCTAAGACTCAATTTGTATATTATTTAGTCTAACATTTTGGATTCGCCATTATGGATTTCTCAATTTAAGGATTTTTCTCATAAAGATGGCATACGTCATTAAGTCAACATAAAATTTAAACACTTAATGACTCAATTTGTAAATTTCATTCACTATTTTGGATCCACCATCTTGAATTTTTCAATTCTTTTATTTTTCTCATAAAAAAATAGCATGATCCATGGCGTCTATACCAAATTTTAACACTCTAGGATATCGGGAAGAAGGAAATACAGACACTGCGTGGATTTTATGTAATATGTAAATATAATAATTTATATGATTTAATTGTGCACTGATCGATTTTATTAGTTAAAACATGTAAATCTATTTGATAGCTAGGCTCACATGGGCTTTGGATTTTAATATTTTTCTTATAGATCTAAAGAGACTCACATCTTACTACTCGTGCAGATTATCCATCTCTGAGCCAGTTTCATAACTAGATTTAGCGCGCTTCAGTGGTGCTACACTCAATACAAGACGACACTTAGTGCCCTTTCACACAAGAGATATTTTACCACGTGAATTTTTTTATCGCGCAAATAAAAGTTTGCACGATCAATTTTGACGTTGCTTTCAAACAAGAGAGAAAAACCCGTTTGTTTCTCATCTATTCATGTACAGTAATGCTTTATACGTGGTATAGGATAGTGATTCTTAACAGGGGGCCACAAACGGTTTTCTGGGGCCTCGAAAAAATAATTTAAAATATTATTTACTTATTACTGAAGTCAATTATCTTAAATTGTATGTCTTGGAAGAAAGAATTCGATGCTCGTAAGCATGTAAGTACAGTAGACTCTTGATTTTCCGGGATAATGGAGGGGAATCACGGAAAATATAAATCACTGATAATACAAATAATTCCCATCTGTTTACCATCGCCATTCAAAATTTGCTGCCCTTTGTTTCTACTTATTTATGTGAAAATGGATTTTCCCATTGGTAAATACAAAACGAAGTAGTGAAATCGACTCCGAATCGACTCCTGCATGTGAATAGCACTAATTAATACAATTTAAACAAGAATAGAAAAATTATCCACCTCGATAGCGTAGTTAGCTAATGCGCTTATTTCATGTTGAGATACACTGTCGAGGATGGGGAGATTGAGGTTTGAATCTCAGTCGGTTGAGCTGGGGTGGTTTTCCCTAAATTGTTTTCGCTCTTCCTCCACGCAAATACGGGTTCACTTCCTCTAAATTCAACCTTCCTAATTCCTAGCCCGTTAGCTTAATTAGGACTTATGCGTATAACCCGAACGGGTAGTAAGACGTGGTGCTAAAAATAAAATACCTACAAATTAGTGGAAAGTGTTCAACAGCAGAGGTCCCATTAAATACATTTAGGTAAGTTAATTTCTGTTTTTTGTCATTATAATCAATAAATAATGCCACTATTTTAGAATAAATCTTAATGATTAATATGTTAGTAAAAACCGGGGGGGCCACAAAAATATTTTAGGATATTTAGGGGGCCATGAGTAGTAAAATGTTAAGAACCACTGGTGTAGAATACATCATGGCTGACAACGTACACCAGATGATGGCTACATACCATTTTTTTTGGCAGAATAACAAAAAAATATATATAAGACAGTTCTAGGTATACTTGAAGTTGATTTTATTTTAAATTTTGCTAAATTATGCCAGTATGACGATAAATTTTTCAAGTATTTTTGCATGTCAGTGGCAGAATGTTGACGAATTGTTGCATTGTTTGTCACTAAGTTTACTGAAAGCTGATACAAATGTGAGAAATGCTATCATACCATCAAAAAAAGTGGTATTTACGTAAAAGTAAGAAAGGTAAGTAGATTTGCTTGTCAACTTAATATATGTAATTATTGAAAATTAAATATACAGCATTGTTGTATCTTAATCATATACTGTACATTGAAGGCCTAATTTCAATTGTGTATATTATAAAGGCAATGTAACTCAAATCATATATCCATGATAGTTATACACACATATTTGTACACATATATGTATATATACACACATATATATACATATTTATACACATATATATACATATTTATACACATATATGTATATATATGTATATGTATATATATACATATACATATGTATAAATTTACACACGCACAAATATATATTATGTATGTGTGAGTGTACAGTGTACAGAGTTTATTAATAGCTATGAGAAAATATGGATTATTTGCATTTGTTGAAATAATTAATATTAGGTAGAATATTTTATTAAAACAACCTTAGAGTTGTTGGACAAGAACTCTTACAATCATTTATAACACTCTCGTTCATAAAGTGTCTGTAATTAATTACAAAATTATTTTATTAAAAAGAAAGTTAAGTTAAAACTAATTTTACACAAAACTTGGTTAATTCAAAAATTTAATAATTCGATTCACACTCAGACATTTTTGTCACAAACTATTAATACGTTCTACCTCCAAGAACTCCAACAGCAGACTGATCGCACGATTTACTCCCTCTCGTTTGAAATCATACATTTTGGACTCAATGTATCTCAAGGTCGATGTGCGGTATTTTTCCCGCGCGAACAATAATCTCGTCGCTAGATACAAGCGACTGTTCTAGACCGGTGGCGCGGGAACTTTACCGCGCGATATTTTCTCTCCCTGTGTGAACGCTAACATTTGAATCAATGTATCTCAGTGAGTAAAATTCGCACGATAAAAACTTCGTACGATTAAATATCTTTCGTGTTAAAGGGCACTTACCTAAACTCAATCAAATGGGCCAGTTTCACACACGAAACTGGCCCATCCCATTATTGTCTAGGTAGGTGTCATCTTGCATTTAGTGTAGCACCATACTTGAGACGTACTCAATCTGTTTATTAAACTGGCCCTATATATTTACAATAAGTGGTAGAAAATAAATCATTTTAGAATAAGTGTATCCGTATTTGCGCTTAGATAGCGTGGACATCCATTAATAAATAAACCCCTCTAGTACCCATACCTGGTTTAGATCAGGACTGGCAATTTTTTTTTCCTAATGATTAAAGAGCCGCGCTACTTCAAAAAATCAGTTGACTTTCATTGATAGAACATTGATTGTTTTTTTAGAGGTAGAACACACATCGTAAGAAACCAATATTTTTTTTTATTTCGACTTTTAAACATATTATTATAATAATTCATAGTTTTTAATCGTCATAATAAATAAGAAACATAAAAATACAATACTAAAATTACACTAAATTATTAACCAGTACACCCAAAAATATATACACAAATATAGCACTTTGAGTGCATCAACAACATTTTCTGAATGCAATACATATTATTGTGGACTATATCTGTCCATTTATAGGGCTAATGCCCTCAAAGTGTGATATAAATATAATATTGGGATTTTATATTATAATAACTAATGCACATAACATAGTTATAATTTTATTCATTGCCTCATAATTAATCATTTATAGCTATCACTATGATTATATCAATAAATATTAGAAATGTATAATCAATATGTTATGACAAAATTTCATAATAAAGTATGTTATAACAAGCATATTTAGGGCTCGACAGGATAACTAAATAATTTTATTATAATTTTTAGATTGATTCAATTTATAGACAAACAATCACAACTACGTAATTCGAGTATTTGAACTATGGGCATTTGGACCACTTTAGTTTGAGATTTAACTTCATTGTCTAAGTAGCCTTAAACTAAAACCAATCCTTATTAAAGTTTATTTAGATTTACATAGTCATAGACCAAAACTCACAAAAAGTATATATCCTAATGTATCAAATGGAACAGTAAATAAGAAGGACTAGGTCATAAAATCAGTATTTAATAATGAAATCCTAAGCCCGGCATATTTTATTTTACTATTCCATTCCGTTTGTGTATCCATAAACTTTGATAAACATAGGGTTTCTTATTTGATCGGTTGACAATCAGATGTTCAATCGTTTATTTATTAAATATAGCACAATGTTATGGCATTTAACAGCTTACTATGCTTCAAAATAAATATAAAGTAAACTTTATATAGAATATATATTAAAACATAAACTAGTTGATGAGCAAATAGAGTTTAAGTGCATATTGAACTTGAGAATAGTTATTTACTTACGATATATTTTGCAATACATATGCAACGTTAATCATTTTAGAATCTCTAATACTTTGGGACATGTGTATCTATTTCTCATCATAATTCTACGTTTAAGGCTTATTCTACAACTAGGTATGTGAGGCTGTATTGTATCTCGTTGACAAAACGTGTCAATCAAACATTAAACTCGTGGAGTGAGACAAACACCAGTACAAGCACTATATTAGCCGCCTCGTTTCAAATGTCTAGGTACAATAAGAGTTATCACTGATGAAAATAAGGCATAGCATGAGCAATTAGGCCAGCGCGTGTTATGTTCACAATTAGTATAAAAGCATTTATAATATATACCTACACCTACGAACCATGCATTAATTGTGTCTAATTGGCAACAATGCTCTTGTTTATTATATATCATGGAATCATTAATTCATGTTATCTAGTAGATATATAATTGAATACATTATATTGCTTGTCTCACATACTATGTAACATACTTATAAATCTGTTTATTATGTTTATAACATTGCTATTTAAAAATGTATACTAGCAATTTTATAAGAGTTTGTTAAGTGAAAGTCACTATTTACTAGAGAAACTAGCACTACACGCGCATTTAAAATTCTTTGTAAAAATTGTGTGTGCAAAATACGTGTAAATTGGAGGCTTTCAGTAAATACAAATTTTATGTTTCAAATTTGTGACATAAACATTATATGAAATTTAGTCAATTTTAGTTTACATTCTTATAACATTTCTTGCGACCCCTAAATTTGCGTGTACCTGGTAAATGAAATTTTTTTTAAAACCAATAAGGTACGGTAATAATTTTAAGAAACAAGAATGTTATTTGGTAACATAGTGCACCTGAAAGAAATGATTTAAAACAGTCTATTCAGACTGGACTTAGATTCGAGTAGATTGCTCTACTAATAGAAAATAGTGCACAATTCTTCTTAAAATTACAAGTATCTACCATTAAAAGTAATGATTAAAGACATACATATCGATTGTCATTTATTTGTCTGATCTAGTGAGCTCCCTGAAATACTTTAAATAAGGTTAGAGACATTTATTATTTACGCCTATTAATTAAAAAGAAAAAAAAAGTAAACTGCAATTTAGTTGAAGGTTTGTGTACGCAACCCTAGTTAGTACCGTTAGCCCTGCTATGGAAGGACATCGAGTGGTAGGGTGGGGGTAGTGGGGGAGGGGCAGGAGGTGGAGACCACCTCATGATTTTGTGCCGTGTTTTGTTAAAACATAATTTGTAGAACTTGATTGGTACTCTGGAGTTGACTGCGAAGGATGATGGTTGGGATGCCAGAGGGATGTATTGATAGCGATATTTCATGTACTTGTTCCATACCGTTCCAGTTACACATTTGGAACATTTCCAAGTTGCCAATAATGTTCCACTACCGATACAGCTCAGCAATGATATCGGAAATAAGCAGCCAGCTATCTACTCAAAAAAATACGCATGTTTATATTTTTAGATATTAATAAAAGGCTATTTAATTAATGATTTGGACTTTAAAATAAACACTTATACTTAAAATTGATTAGATTTAATATCATCCTTTTGAATCACCTACTTTTAATAAAGGGTTTTGGTAAAAAAAATCGGCAAAAAATTGTTTGCTTCAAGTCAAATATTTTCAAATTAGTACAAAAGTACATGTAGGTACTCGTTTTAGGTTTTCGGTGTTAAAAATAGTGATCCTGCACTATTTGTTTCATCATTAAATTGCCACAGTATCCTTCACAGGTTTAAATACCAGTTATTAGTATTAATTATTTGTTTAGTATATAAAACAAATAAAAATTAATAGCGTCACGATATATACATAGATTATTTATTTGATATCAATATAAAATATAAAATTTTCAATCTACTTCAAAATTTAACCGAATTTATATTAATCAGTAATATTATTATAAGTGGGTGCAACTGCAAATCACATTGATGAAGAATCAAGTACTTATTTCCGCTGAAGTCTAGACAGAGAAAAATAAGAGAAAATTCTAAACGATATTGCCGTGATGAGAAGGTGGATAAAACATAAGATTGGTGAGTCCGGTACTTTTAAGTGGAACTGTTCAGAACCGTTAGTATCGGTATTGTCTCGGGAGCACGGCAGGGATTGAGGAGCTCCTGGATTCATCTGTTTGATCAGTATCGGAAGCGAATGACAATCTGTACCAGCAAGGCTGCAGCCAACCAACAATTTCAGGTTGGCGGGCACATCCCCCAAATGCTGGAGGTTAGAACAAATTCTAAATATTAAACGCCTCTAGAAGCTCTTTGAAGTGCTTTTTATGGTAACACAGCCCCCTAATTTGTACTTGTACCTTAATTTTGATATAGTTTGAACCATAAATTAAGCCATATATATTCGATTCATAAAATTTCTTGGGGGTCTTCCCATATTCCATAGCAAGACTAAGTTCCAAGTAAACGTTCCATTATTATTGACACATCCCAAAGATGTCGTAGTGGCCGAGCCCGAGTATATGGTGACGCTTCCTCGCGTAATTATTCCCGATATTTAATTCGTTTAGTAACAAGGAATAATAATTACCAAATAAAATTGCATGGGTTTATTTTGTTGTAGTTATAAAATAAGACACTCAGCAACTCCCAAACAAATTAACAAAAAATAATACAACTCAAGATAGATTGTACCAATTAATAACAATTAGTGAACGATAAAAAATTAATATATCAGGTCTTGCTCTAAAACAACGATCGTTAATTAATTTTTGAATTAATTTACTAAATTTAAGTAATGCACGCATTATTGGTTAATATATATTTTTTCCTTCCAGCTCTCATTTAATTACTGTCATATATATTAGGATAGACCAATTATCATCAACAGAAACAAAAACATATTATCTTTATTTCCAATCTTAAACATTGGCACTAAAGCAAGGAAAACTCTTAAATAGCCAGAAAATAAGGATATAAGGCAATATTCAAATACGCATGGAATATATTTACTGTCTGTTGTGTATCCTGTCTTTATAGTTTCCTAGAGATTCTCATAATCTCAATGGCTGATAAAACTTCTCAAGGTCATGCATAAAACGTAAACAGCTTTTAACCACCTTTATGAATGGTATTCATTATGTTTGGTTTTGATCGATATGATCGAAAACAAAGAGTTTCAAGATTATGTGTACTATGAATATGCACTAGTCATTATTAGTCATGCATTGTACTGTACATAAAACTAAATCCAGCGTTATGAATAAAATAATATATATGTGCTAAGGCCAAGCTATTCAACTCTGTAGTACTATTGCAAATAAAAATGGTTTAGAATAACTATACACATTTTTATTTTATACTTCTTTTTTTTAAACCACTTCTGTGAGAAACTTTTTTTTTTACTTTCAGAAATTTCTAGCACTTATCTAATAAATTATTTGTTTAGTTTTAATAATTTTTGGAAAACATACTAGTAATTACTATACATTATTTCAATAGATTTCATAGCATTTTAATTTAGTTGAAGGTGGATACATATTTATGGCTAAATTAGTAGTTATAATTATACTATTTAACAATGCTAATACGATATTAGTAAATTATTAATGATTTCTCTTAGGGTAGATGCTTTTCTTTTTGTGTTTTATTAAGAATTATTAACGTGTAGGCTTACAATTAAAGTAGTTAAGAGTACTTTAATTTCAAACAATATTTAAAAAGTTTAGTATTTTATAAAAAAGGAAGTATCAAAATTACTAAACCATAATTATATACGAAAAGTTAAATATTTTAGAAACATCATATTTACAGTTCAAAATCACAATGGTCTTTGAAAAGTTCAATGTTTTAGAAATATTGATAAGTCAACACATTTAAAACCATATGATGGACAACTATTTTCACACAAGCTTTAAATGATACTTCTACAAGTAAAAATGTAGGTAAATATAATTATTGCTATTAGATATTTAACATTTAGTTCAGCCAAAATATTCCTTTAACTGTAATCTATCATTGTATTTATCATGAAAACCGTATTTAAATTATGGATATGGAAATAAAGTTAAAAACTGAACAGTGTAGCTGGGGACGTGGTTGCGGCAACAAATACAAACAAATGGTAGGCCACATTTAAATAACCATGGAAACAAAGGACATACTATAAAGGAAAACTCTGATGTTAGGAAAGCTTACCTCAGTTGTTGATCTCGTCATGGTCACCTTGTGACTTCTTCTTGAATATAAATACAAAATTCGGCTGGAAAGAGTTTTTGGGTACGGATGGGTCTGTATATTAGAATGGAATGTCCCTAACAAATACTAGTACAATACAGCGAATAAGGAAGCTTAATGTAAATAATTGCGGGGTTCAGATGAAAAGGCTTTTCCCTGGGATATAATGGTTGAACTTCCAACTTGTCCATGAGTCAAGAACGCAGTTAAACAAATAAAAAACACTGGTTAAATCGACACAATACTAAACGGTGGGTGAGCTCCTTGTCCAATGATGAAAGCCACAACAAAGTTCAATGACAACTGACCGCGCCGCTCTACAAAAGCAGCTGAATTCATAATACAACAAATGTGGAGGTGGAAGGGGAGTTATCACCAACAACCACCTCCAATGGTATCTTCTACAGCTAAATAAGATGGCAAAAACATAACCCCTCACCCTGGTACATAAGTTTCAGAAACTGGAAACAATAAACAAAAACGAAAATCATGCGGTAGCAAAAACAAAATATAAGCAAAGTGAGAAAAAAAGTTTATATTGAGTAGGAAAAGTACACAATTTAAGGACTGGTCACGCCAGTCCATGTTCTGACGCTGGAAATCCTCACCGCGTCATCCTTCCCCGGGATAACATCCTCCGTGATTCCCAAGGGCCATTGAAGAGGAAGGGTGTGGTCTTGCAGGAGATTGACAACGGTACCTTTTTCAATAGGAATGGTTTTAATAGTACACTTAGCCCTGGATTGCAAGGTATGCAGGTACTCTTTTCTCTATCTCTTTCAGTCATGCAGACGACAAGTTGAAAACTTTGCAGGTGGTTCAGGTGTTTACCAGTCAAGTCAGGTGCAGGCAGGTAATCAAGCGTAGATACGAATGTGAGGAAGTGAGCTGGTGTGATTGTCACATTAGAATTAGGCCTACTACTCAGCATACACAACGGTCGACTATTCAAGATGGCCTCAAATTGAATAAGGACGGTGTTAAACACTTCATAGGTAAAAATTTTGCCTTTTACAAAGCGTTTGAGATGATCTTTTATACAACATACCCCTCCGTCGAGATTTTATGGTAGCATCTTATTGGCTCAGCCCGCGCAGTATGCTATACCTCCTCACATGACTGCTGAATGGTTTGCCTATCTACGCCCAAGGCCGGATTTAAAGAAAGCCTTAACTCCTTAAATTATTTCTTACCTGTAGGGAAGGAGTGATGGGGGAGGGGTTATATCTTTTTGCGATGTCCAAATGGTTTGATCTACTAAATTAATTTTACTTTTTGGTTCTTTCCTATTAAAATCAATTATTCGTTACATACTTAGTTAATTAATTATGTTTGGTCTCATTAATATATGGGCTGGCTTTTTTTTAGCTGTTAAAGATTTAATCACGCCACACATTATTTTGGCAGCAGTGCTACTGACATTTATTGGATTTACATGGTAATATAAAGCAGGTTTCCCCTTTTCAGAATCTTAATTACAGTAAATAGCTACATATGTTATTATTATTATTAGCACCGCGTCTTACTACCCATTCGGGTTATACGCACTTACGCTAATGTGTAATGGTAGGGTGATTGTGAGATGAAATGAAGGACCTACAGATTAACGTGGAATCCGAACCACGGTGGAGGCCTGGCATTCCCCACAATCACAAGATGTCTTGTCAGAGGTGAAGGAAGGGTTTGGTAATCAGATAAATCTTTGCCGGGACCGAGGATTGAACCCCGGCCGCCAGCATAGAAGTCTGACGCCTTACCCCTAGACCACCAGGTCACCTAGCTACATATGAATGTATTAATGATTAATTATTATATTCAACACATGTAGTGCAAATAACAATTTAAATCTAAAAGATTTTTACTTTATCTTTAGGATGCTGAGATTAAAAAAAAATTATATAATTTAAGGGTCCCGATTATGATTTAAGATATTTAATATTATTTTAGGGTGGACAAAAAAAAAGATATTTGATAAAATCTTATCCATTGGACATATTTTAGTGATAAAAGTGAATTTGTTTCTTCAACGTTATTATGACTGTCTATAGCTTTGAGAGACCATAATTCGATTCAACACTTTATTTGATGTTACCATAACGGCCACAATATAACTATTCGTAAAGAGTTTTGTTAAATATTTTGATTGAGAAAGATTGTAGTTTAATAAGATTTACGTTGATGAACATTTTCTAATAAATTGCATTTTTAATATATTTTTGTCAAATATGTTTTCTTAATAAAACAGTTCTAATTCTGGAAATCCAAATAATAAAACTGACCATGTCATAGGCAAGTATTAATATAATATAAGAGAAAGGAGTTTTAAATAATTGAAAAGCAAGGAGAAGTATTGTATTTGGTATATGAGCTTAAAAACAATTACATGATATCTATGCTATTTTTTTAAGGTTTGGAATGTAGATATCTTTTAGTAAAAAAATATTGTAGCTCTGTACTGTTTTTAAGAATGTATGGCTGTTGGCAAAGATACATAGAACTACATTATCGGTTGTGGTGCATTTATTTATATTCACTCGGATATCTGCTAAGGGAGGATTTAGCATACATAGTCAGGGTTTGAGTTTCCGTGAAAGAAACGGCCGGATTTATTTATATCTTTAACTTAGGATCACTGGAACCACTTAACCGATTGTGGTGCTGTTTTTACTTTTATACTGGCCCAATATTCAGAAAGGTTTTAGCATTATGTGTGTATAATCAGATGTTTCGGTGTGAGTCCCGGTGAATTATTATTATTGTTATTAATATTATTATTATTATTATTATTATTAGCACCGCGTCTTACTACCCGTTCGGGTTATACGCACTTACGCTAATGTGTCACTTACGCTAATGTGTAATGGTAGGGTGATTGTGAGATGAAATGAAGGACCTACAGTTTAACGTGGAATCCGAGCCACGGTGAAGGCATTCCCCACATTCACAAGTTGCGATTAATACACGTCTTGTCAGAGGAGAAGTAAGGGTCCGGCAATCAGATAAATCTGTGCCGAAACTTAAGATTGAACCCCGGACCCCCAGTACAGAAGTCCGACACTCTAACCTTAGACCACCAGGTCACCGACGAGTCCTGGTGAAGGGCGAGCCGATTGTTTGTATACATTTATTGAACCACATTACTGTGGTGTATTTTTTATTATTCTCTAGAGTATCTATGGAACCACTTAACCGAATGCATTTTTTTTAGAATATTTCTTCAGGCATGTTTTAACATGATATAATCTGGTTTTGTGTTGTGCGTCTCGGTGAAGGACCAGCCGGATATTTGTGAATATCTCTGGAACAGCAAACCGATTCCGATGTAGTTTATTATATTCTGTAGGATATTAACCAGGCAAATTGTGGCATGATATACTTGAGTTTTGGGGTTCGATTCTCTGTTTGATTTTCAGATGGATGTTGTCAGCTGGAAGGTGAAATTTCATTCTTCCGTGAAGGGGATAATAGTCCAAAGTTAACTATAGGAGAATATGTATATGTAATATAATATTACCTATTTCAACCACCTAAACTACTCATCCGGGCTACACGTCTAAAATAATTTTTGTTGGATAGTGATGTTAAAGATACAAATTAAAGAGGATGTCATCACATTTGCTTGGAGGGAAGTTGGAAAACCATTTAGTAAATGGTCCCTGAATATTTCCGGTCAGGATTCGAACCCTGTTTCATCAATGAAAATGGATTATATGAGAAAACTAGATAGCTGTTGCCCGCGGCTTTGCTCGCGTGGAAGTTGATTATATACAAATACGAAAATATACATATGTATTTACAGATTAATTTAAAATATTACGTTACGTTGATGACCATAACTTGACCTCAGATCAAAAATAATGCAAGTCCGATACAAACTTTCACCCCCTTTTTCATCCCTTATTAAATAAAATTTCCAAAATTCCTGAAACACGTATTTATTTGTTTTACGTCAATAACCGAAATACAAAATTTTGTTTATGTAACTTTCAAAATGACGGACTTTCATACATATTATCATACATATTATCATCCCCTATTTTGACCCCTTTGGGGTGGAATTTTCTAAAATCCTTTCTTAGTGGGTGCCTACATAACAAAATGAATATACAGTCCGAATTTCATGCTTGTAGCCTTGATAGTTTGCGCTCGGCGATGATGAATCAGTCAGTCAGTCAGTCAGTCAATCAGGACATGTTATTTTATAAGTATAGATATGTGTCCGCGTGTATACCGTTTAAGTAGAATATAAATTATTTACGGTATTTCCTAGAATATATATTTTAATTTGTTATTCTGTTTACTATAAGAAATCGAATATTTAATTTTGTGTGTGCTTAGAGCAGATATTACACGTATCTATAGGCTATTATTTTGGGGCATGCTTTTATAAGCTCAATCAATAATATTTCTACTACAATGAGACTACCAACAACTCTCAGACCCACTTCGGTGGTGTAGTTAGCTAACACGCTAGTTTCGTGTTGAGCTAGACTGACGAGAACGGGGAGATCGAGGTTCGAATCTCGCTCGGGCGAATAGAGGGTGGTTTACCTTAAATGGTTTTCCACTATCCCCCCACGCAAATGCTGGTTAACTTCCTCTAAATCCAACCTTACCAAAACCTTATTCATTAGAGTAATTAGTAAATAGGCGTATTACCAGAACGCGTAGTAAGATGAGGTGCTAAAAAAAAAACCCAACTCTAAACAAGAATGTATATGCAATTCCTTTGAATACTCTTTCCTTGTCCTTTAAGATTGACTATATGAAGATTATTTGAGAAACAGTGAAATTTTCCTAGCATTCAAACATATTACTAAATATTTCATTCAGTGTGTGCTAGCTGGCCGTGAATGTCCGCGTATAGAGAAAAATAGTTAAATGGCCGTTGTCTAAAAGGAAGGTTGGATCTCATTATTCATTTCTTAAAGTAATGCACTAGCAAAATACAGACAGTTTCTAATGCAGTTAACATTCATACATCTTCTAAACATTTATGTTTTGCAGTAAGCCAACAGTTATTACTCCTTCCAAGTTAATTTCAAGAACAAATAAATGATGTATTATGTAGGCTGCATTACTACTTATATGTTAAAATCTCATACTCCTCAAATAATTATTGATTACCTTAATATTATTATTATTATGATTAACATTTATTATTATTAATATTTATTATTATTAATATTATTATTATTATTATTATCATTATAAATGCTTTCTAAAACAAGAATCCTACAAGAGCATGTCCAGTCATGTTTTCCGGGGCTCACACCAAACCGTGTGATTATAATTATTATTCTAAAAAATGCCTGGGTAAATACTCTACAGAATAATCATAACTACACTACAGTAGTTGTGTGGTTTCATAGATATAGACAAATATCCGGCTGGCACTTCACCGGGATTTGCACCAAAACACTCAATTATAATTACTATACTAAAATATGCCTGGATAAATACACTAAAGAATAATAAAAACTACCCCACAGTAATTTTGTTGTTCCATAAATGTATACAAACATTCGGCTGGCCCTTCACCGGGACTCACACCGAAACACCTGATTATACACAAATAATGCTAATTAACCTGCCTGGAGATTGGTCCAGTACAAAAGTAAAAACCACACAGTAATTGGTTAAATGGTTCCAGAGATAAATAAATCCGGCCGTATCTTTAAAAGAAAATCAAACCCTGACTATGTATGCGAGATATTCTCTTAGGAGACATCCTGATGAATAGAAATGAATGCACCGCAATAGGTTGTGAAATTCCAGGTATCCCTGGCTATAGACATATATTCTTAAATATAGTACAGAACTACAATATATTTTTACTTAAATATATTTATATTCCAAACCTTAAAAAAGCAGAGCTATCATGTAAAGTGGTTTTAATCTCGTAAAACAAAACAATATTTATCCTTGCTTTTCAATTATTATTTAAACCTCTTCACTCTGATCTTGTATTACTACTTGCCTAGCACACGGCCAGTTTTATTGTTTGGATTTCCAGAATTGATTTAGTAAAACACAGATTTTACAAAAATAATCACAGTTAACATTATACATTAAATTTATTATAAAATGATTATAATCAACGTAAATCTTAATAAACCACACCTTTTCTCAATCAAAGTATTAATTATTAAAGCGTTTTACTAATAGTTATATTACAGATGCCATGGTAACATTAAATACAGTATGGAATTGAACTATGGTCCCACAAAGTTATACACAGTCATAATAACTTTGAAGAAACAAATAAATTCACTTTTATAACTAAAATATGTTCAATAGATGAGATTTTATCAATAATTTTTTTTATCCACCCGGAAATAATATAAAATATTTTAAATTAGGATTGGGACCCTTAAATTACAGAAGTTTTTTTTAACTCAGCTTCTTACAAATAAAGTAAAAACCTTTTAGAGTTAACCTGTTATTTACGTTACATGTGTGGAATATAATAATTAATCAATAATAAATTTATAATTGGCTATAAGCAGTATTGAAGATTCTGGAAAAGGGGGAAACTTGCTTTATGTTACCATGTAAAACCAATCAATGTGGGTAACAGTGCCAAAATAACGTTTTACATGTTTAAACATTTAATAACTAAAAAAAATACCAGCCCCTATGTTAATGAGAGAAAACATATTTAATTAACTTAGTATGTAAATATTAATTATTGATTTTATCATTATCAGAACAATAAATTAAAATTAATTAAGTAAATAAAACCATTCGCGCATCGCTAAAAGACATAACACCTCCCCCATCACTCCTTCCCAACAGTCAAGAAATAATTCAAGGACTTAAGGCCTTCTCTAAGTTAGGCCTTGGGCGTAGCTAGGTAAACTATTCTGCAGTCATGTGAGGAGGTATATCATACATAGCGGGCTGAGTGAATAAGTTGCTACCTTTCAATCTCGACGGAGTGTACATTTGATTCCCACACGCCTACGAACGACAGGGCTCCACCAGTACTTATCTTCAATTCAATTATCCAGAGAGGGCAAATCATTGGCTGTGGCAGAGGTGCAAGTCTGTGACGACAGAAACATTTACAAATCACTAAGTTTACGGTGAGCTATAGCAAAATTCCTTTCTCCATTTGAGAGCATAAATTTACAAGTGCCTCAACTTGAAAGGAACAGATGAAGGTGGTCATAGAGAATTGAATCATGAGAGACAACACAAGTTCAATGTGAACCACATTAACAGCCAAACATATGAAGAGGAAAAAAGTTTGCTTTAGGGAAAATACTTTAACTTCTTTGTCTGTTCGGGGTGATATGAAAGGGACCAGTGTATTCCAATCCTGTTGGAAATCTCGGAGACCATCCATTCTTACTTTAGGCAATGTATACATTTTCGGTATGACGGGCTTGGGCTGATTTTGATAGAAATTTTTACAAAAATGAGCTCTTCTCCTGATCTGTATGTGAGCGAATGGTATCCAATATCTAAATCTCAGCATGGGCAAGATCAAATGAGAACCAGCGTGTAGTAAATCGATATGATATTGGTCAACAACTAAATCACATATTTTCCACCTGCTTCAGTAGCTGCATATTCTAAGTCCTCAATCTCATGCTAAACTAGACTGCCGATGACAAGGAGAGTGGTGTTATAATGCCGATAGATTTTATTGAGATAAAATAAAATAATTTTCCCCTGCAAATGTGAGTATATTTGGTCTGAATTCATTCTTTCTCTCCCTAACTCACAAGCGTAATTAGTACGAATGCGTATATCCTGAACTGGTATTAACAGGCAATACTAAGACAATAAAAATACATATTGTATTTTCAAGGGCAATAAAATAGGATGACGTTGAACAAAGTGTTACTTGGCGTTCTGGAGCATTCCTTTCACCCTGAGAAATCCATCTTGTGTAAATAGATCTAGGTGGCATTGGTTAGGGGTGATTGGTTTTCCTTTGCATAGCCTCCAGATTCTATTACGATAATTTTGAGCTTAGATTTATTTATTTCTTAGAAATATGTAATTTTCGGAGATTTGTGTGAGAACATAGGCGATAAACGGATGCGGAGATATCAATAACCCTTGGTAGGTCAACACGTTCTCCAAAATGGATTCGATAATGTGATCAGGTGGTGTGGAACAAACTAAAGCAATCACTTTGAATTCTATTTAACAATACAATTCATCCACATTAGCATTGGTTGAGGATGTGAGCCATCGTCTTTCATCTTCTAGGAGCCACGGAAGGCCAGAGTACCACAGAGGATGGTGAAGTAGAACTTGTGGACTAGCACCATGGGGTGAGATACTGCAAGGATTATTCTCAGCCCGAATGTGCCTCTAAAGCTGCGCCCTAAAATTTTTCTGAATTTGTACGTTTTTTCTGACCAATACCAATGTGAGGGATTGAATATAGTGGACAAAACCTTTGAATCTGTAAAAGAAATGGTGGTATAGAAAGTGTGACGTTAACTATAGCTATCAATAATCAAACGGATTAGCTTAAGCTAGAGAGTAGCACACAGCTCTAACTGTGGGATAGTAGCTGTCTTATTTAAAGCGTTTTCTAGATTTTTCGAAGAGCACATTTTTTCGAACAGGAAAATCTTGAAATTTGAGGCGAATATAAATAAAGGCTCCATATGCTTGAGCAGAACTATCAGTAAATCCTATGATATGTTATGGCACAAGACGTGACACCTATGTGGCGGGAAAAATAAAATTATTCAAGACGGAAAGGGAATTTTTCAAGTTCTCCCAATGTTCCACTACAACAGGTGGAAGGGGTTCATTCCAATCAATATTTTTCTGTAATAAATTCTGAATCAAGAGCTTGGCGATTAGTATGTCAGGTGCAATAGTTCCCAGAGGATCATAAATGCAGGAGGCGAAGGATAAAATGTTGCATCTGGTGCACAGCTGATAAGGTGCTTCAAACCCTTAAGTAAAGAAATCACATGATGGAAGCCATTGAACCCCAAGCGCTTTAGTACTGGG
This sequence comes from Timema monikensis, assembly GCA_902151445.1. Taxonomy (NCBI): domain Eukaryota; kingdom Metazoa; phylum Arthropoda; class Insecta; order Phasmatodea; family Timematidae; genus Timema; species Timema monikensis. The sequence continues at coordinate 28,265 of CABFVZ010002356.1, read as the reverse complement.
ATATTTATAAAAAGAGTTGGAATGCGGAGGAAGTGAACTCTCAGGAATACGCATAAATAAACTTTCTGAATTTAAGAACCACTTAGCTAACTTAAAACCCGCCGATTACAACATACAAATAAGCTGATCGTACAAAGTATCATGCTCCAATTTATTGTCAACAGAGCCCGTCACATCGTCTATGTGGACATTTATGTCGACTACTTCAAAGTCTGTCAGTTACCCCTTCATCTCTTGGTTGTACAAAACGCTCAACAAATTTTGAGCCAGATACGGTGCACCAAAAACATCCAATATAATTGTTTTAATTTAATATATTTTGAATGGTTCAGATAGAGTGGCTCTCCAAATGAAACGTTGAAACCGTCTATTCTATAGAGCCATCCAAATTTGAAAGTATATGCGAGAAATATCAGCAGTGACTACGAAACGAAATAATCTAAGATAAAGTAATATATTTCAACTATGTATTCTTGCAACTTTGAGCCGACAAAAAACAATTTATTCAGATAATTTAAGGATACACTTGCTGCGGATGCTTGCCAAACAATTATAAGCATAGTGGATACGTTAACAGAACAATGTACCCCACGATACGACATGAAATCACCCTCTTCAAAGACTGTAGACACTTCTGCAACTTTGGATATAACGCCATCCCTTATATACTTGTTCATCAAATTTTTCAGCAACGAGAACTAGATTCTTCTGGTTCAGAAGTTAATCCGTTAAACCATGTGTAGTTGGAAGAAAACCAATAAGCTGATCAACAATAAGTGCTTGGTTAACAAAATTATTGCAAGGGCCTAGCTTCGAATGAAAATTCATTGTAGTATAGGTGGTGACACAAAGTGGTGAAGAATCAATGTCTTTGATCTTGGAATGTAAGATTTCCTTAGGGATAGCTAGCCTAACACAGGACTTGCGCGTAAGTACTGACAACAGGGAAATTATGGAGAACCTATTCTCATACTGGGTGTTACGCACAGTCATCTTAATACGTTTCAAACAAGAAAGGGTGCGATCAGCAATGGATGTGCTCACTGGTATCTTTGATATCAAACAACATAAATTATATGTTTCGTGGAACGTTTCTTTTGCTAAGTCTGTTTTATTCCATGAACTTCGTAATTTCAGTCACAGTCTTGTCTAAAAGGTCTGATAGTATGTAAACCGACACTAATTCACTCCAAGAATTGCCAAAATTGAAAAGAATACCGTAGCTTGACTAAAGTGACAAAAATAAACTATCAGGAAATCGAGATTTGAAGCTCTGAAATATTTTTTAATCTAGCAGATTAATAATTTGCAGCTCATTAAGATATTAAAACCTCAGCTCCATTTGCCCAACCATGGTGTCAATAATTTAATTATAAAGACACATCTTGTGAATGTGGGGAATGCCAGGCCTCCACCGTGGTTCGGATTCCACGTTAAACTGTAGGTCCTTCATTTCATCTCACAATCACCCTACCATTACACATTAGCGTAAGTGCGTATAACCCGAACGGGTAGTAAGACGCGGTGCTATTATTAATAATAATAATAATAATTATTATTATTATAAAGACGCACCTAATTATTTCTGGGATTCAATGAGTCAACTTCTCTACGTTTCTTTTTAGAAGATTAAGCATTGTCATCATCTTCCAATTTTTTATACGTCTCTTCACAGTCATTTCTAGCATCTTTGAGGTGAGAAATCGTCTCTTTTACTTTATCGATACAGTATTTCACATCGAAAGTTTTGGTTTGAAGAATTTTGAATAATGTGTTAGTGAGAGAAAAAACGTGGCTGAAAACCTTAAGTAGAAAAGCAAAATCGAAATCTATCAATGATGACGCATACCCTTTAGCAGTCACGGAATCATCAGTATCGCAACTATCTGGATTTTCAGCAATATTCTCAAAAAACTGTATGAATTCTATTTTATTTTCATTCACCGTGTTCACAATTCTGGAATTGTAACTCTACCTTGTACTGACAACTGTTAGAAACCGCGTCTTTACCTCAGATATATTAAGAGCGTTAATGCATTTCGATGAATGTCAAAGGAAATTTGGAATGCCACTCAATATCTTAAAAAATATATTGCATTCTGTTAGATGGTTCACAGACTGTGAAAGAACAAGATTGAGTTTGTGAGCAAAACAATGGATGAAGACTGCACCTGGGCACCTCTTTTTCATAAGCGTTTGTATACCATTTAAATGTCCAGAAAATGTAGCTGGTACATAATACGCTTGTGAAACAAGTTTTTACTCACAAGTGAAACGAGAGAGGATTTGAAAAACATGCTCACTTAAAACAATTGCAGTGCGATCACTGCTGACATCTGAAAAACCAATAAATCTTTCATAAATGTTTCCATATTTCTTTTATCGAAGGACTGTCGAAAGTTGAGAGAGCATTGCAATGTCCATAGTTTCGTCCAACATTATTGATAGAAAGAACGCATAATTTATTTCCGACTTAATCTTAGTCAAATTACATATTCAATTATGTAGTTTTGAATATTTTTTTTGGCGGTACCTTTAAATGCCCCCCTACTCTGGAGATGAAAATCCAATTTACTAACGTATTGATTAAGTAACTGCCTTAGTTCTATGTAGTTTATCCCGTTAAGGGAATCTTCCCGTTCGTAGTGAGCACTAAATGGCAGCTCTTGTTTGGCCAAAAAACATCACATATCAATTAATCGTTTCTTAGTTCCCGGTTTGAATCAACCTTTGCATTATGTTTTAAAACGTCTAACCATGTTTGGTCACTCAGTTGAAAATTTATTCTGGCTGTCCGAAAGCTTTTGGTTTAGTTATTGCGGTTAGGTGTGAGTGAGTCTTTTCATGGCGCATCTTGGCTTTCGGAAAATTGATGATATCACAAAAGCCGTTATTATTCCACATTCCCTGATTTGTTTCGAACAACAAACAAGGCCAACAACACAGCCTGTTTCTTGATTTGCATGCAATTAACAATTTTGAAGAAATATAATATTCTGTTTTGAAATGACGTGTATAGTATTTCATTTTGTTTTAGCAGAAATGTCTGGAGTTGGCCTACCTTTCATTATTACTTGCTGCTTTTCTTCAAAAGTGAGGGCTCCAAACGAAACTGAGAATAATCGGTCGAGAACACAGCATTGCGAAAGGTGGTCGGTACTGCTACATCCCACTGAACTACCCTCACTAACCCTGCTACTTGTCTCAGGTCCCTTCCCCAAGCTTTGTTGTGAGGGAACACTTTCCAAATCCTAGTCCCTTTCCATATGTCATACTTTCAAACACTGACAAACTAAATTGACATTCGAACACTTTAACATTTCACAAGACCTCTTTCATTAATTGGAACAATTACATAAGCTTAACAACCACAACACTATCACACTTATAAGAAGCAAACAAAATTTATATTTACTTGTGACAAAACGCCAAGCGTTAGTATATATCTTACTATACAGACCAACTAGGGTGGTTTCAATTGGTTCTCTCCCCGGGGAGAACCGATAAGACTCAAGCGCTTCCGATTCTAGTTGAGAGAGGGGGGTGGCGCAAATAGTGAGAATATCATTGAGTTTTGTGACGGCGCTTCTAATTTAAGTGTGTTGTCATTGTAGAGAGGGGAAAAGGGGCGGGAGGAGGGGAAAAGGGGCGGGAGGGAGCAGGGGGCGGAATAACGGTAAAAAGCACAGCTGTGACGTAGTGGGCTGAAAGGGCCTGCTAGACTAC
>CABFVZ010002356.1:0-24515 GCA_902151445.1 Timema monikensis | reverse complement strand
AAGCGCACAAGTAGTGAGAATATTGTTGAGTATTGTGGCGCAAATTGAGACTCAGATTTTATTTTATGCTTTAATTTCCCGTAGAAATTTAACTCAAAATAGATAACTAAATATGTCTGGGGACTAGCCTAGTCCTACTAGTCCATTGACGGCACGCCACTGGTTATTACCTACCCCATTTGCTTACATAGTTGATAAAGTTGCACCCATTCCTCTGGAACGCCAGAACGCTCTACATGAGCGGATAGATTCACAATACTACAAGAGGAAGAGAGGGGAAGGAAGCCACACTCACTATAAACAACAACCATCTCCAGTGGCATGGTTCAATCCTTGGTCCTGGCATGGATTTATCCGATTGCCAAACCCTTCCTTCACCTCTAACAAGACGTGTATTAATCACAACTTGTGAATATGTAGAATGCCAGGCCTCTACTGTGGTTCAGATCCCAAGTTAAACTGTAGGTCTTCCATTTCATCTCACAATCACCCTACAATTACACACTAGCTTAAGTGCGTATAACCCGAACGGGTAGTAAGACGAGGTACTTATAATAATAATCCAGTCGCATCTTCAGCAACTAAAAAAGATGGCCACAACAATAGCTTTAGTTATAATTCATCTTAATTTGTATGCCCTTAATCACACAAATTTAAAATATAGATTATATTGAAGGTAATATAAAACCTTAATTTACAGCAAAATTAATTGAACAATTTTGGGAAAATTTATTTAGTGTTAAATTAAAAGCATTTATTATAAAAACGTAATTCACTTTTGACAATCCGAAATTCTAAGAAAAAAATCTTATGGATTGTGTTTTGTTGGAAGTAAACTCTTATATTTAAAATATGTGTCATGGACTAGCCAAGGCTAGAATCACTACAATATGTTATAATTTTAATATTTTTTTTAAACATGTGTTTGACGCGGATAGAAATTTTGTCAGTTCACTTGATAGTTCATTCATGCGTAAAGCCCAAATTTAAGTCTCCTATTGGTGACCTGGTGGTCTAGGGGTAAGGTGTCAGACTTCTGTGCTGGCGGCCAGGGTTCAATCCTCGGTCCCGGCACAGATTTATCTGATTACCAAACCCTTCCTTCACCTCTGACAAGACATCTTGTGAATGTGTGGAATGCCAGGTCGCCACCGTGGTTCGGATTCCACGTTAAACTGTAGGTCCTTCATTTCATCTCACAATCACCCTACCATTACACATTAGCGTAAGTGCGTATAACCCGGACGGGTAGTAAGACGCGGTGCTAATAATAATAATAATAATAATAATAATAATAATAATAATAATTAAGTCTCCTATTAAAGACGCTATCAAAATTAAACAAACTGAATATTAATATATAAATAATTTGATTCAAGGTCTACAGGAAAAATATTTCAGTTCCTTTTGTGCTTCTTATTACTTTAATATTATTTTTGTATTTATAAACCTATAAATGTAAACTTATGAATTTGATAATTTTAAAAATATTTAGTATTCGACTATATGAATATACATTATACAAACCCACGAGCCCCACCTGATATATATTTAACAAATATATTTCTCTATAATAAATATTATGTATAAGTTTTAGTTGATAAAAGGATTGAATAAAGAGGAACAATAGGATAACACAAACCTAGGACCATTTTTTAATGAGGTTTGGGGTTATTCGATAAGTAAAGTTTTTATAGAACCATTAAATCTTTTTTATTTAAAGTGTGTGTTTCGCAATTGCGATATTAACACAATTTTACTTGTTTTCATTGAATAATAAAGTATGGAAATTTATTTATTATAAACGTCTATTGGATTTTAAATATGAGTGAGCTTAGAGTATTTTATAAATATATTTGTTCAGTGTTGTTTTAAATAATTAAAAACAATAATAAATTGAAAATTAATCAATTCATTGGAAAGTAAGTTTAAAAAAATTACTAGGTAAATAAATAAAATACGTTAATAGTTCTCCAACAAAAGAATGCAAAATGATATAAGTGTGGTCAGTCAATGTTTACAAATTAATCCTGATAAAAAATAATTCCTAATAAGTGTATTATATAAGCTTTATTTGAGACCAATTCAAAAGGAAGGAATAAACTTAAAATTAAAACTTTGCATTAGACCAAACTCTATATACATATAGATTACAACTATGCCCTTTTTTAATGATGTATTTTAAAATAAAATTTGGCCAACCACTGACTGGAGATCCAACCAAAGAATTTCTCACTGTTTGACTGTAATTTAAAACATAGCCATTTAAATAGGTTTTCAATGAAATCATTTTATAAAAATAGGCTCAAAAACCACTCATAAGACTATGAAGTTATCTAAGTCATGGTCTATTCTAAGGAAATTGTATATCACGGAGATTACAGGGGTACTTATTAAAAATAATATAATATTTTTGCGTTTCGTGAACCTTAAAACACCGCAGCCTCTTGTTAAATTTAAATGTGTATATCCAGTAATATTTGTATTTCAAGTACTTAATGTTAGCCTAATCAGCCTTAAATGATTGAGTTTAATTTTAATTAACAATTTGTTTTCAAACAGTCCAAATACATTGTCTATAATTTTCTCTAGTTGTTAAGTTCCATTACGTGAAATCCTGATCACACACTAGTTTCTTTACGTTAAGTGGATGTTAAGTGAATCTTAAGTGAGCGTTAAATTGATCGTGATCCCTGAATTATTTGGATCACTGGTACTTATGGGATGACTTCTCAAGCCCACGTGCCCACACTCATAAGTTTATCCTTATTACAGATGTAATAAAAGCTAGTTTAACATGGAGTACAAGCGTTTTTAAAGTTCTAAATTGGAAGTAATGCTATTTCATACATTGTTTCCGTAATACTACAATATCACAACTTAAAAACAAATATATCATTTACTAACACACTGCTGCGTACGTGGCAAATATTTTATAAAAACTTTTCTTTCCTAGTGTAAATAAGTATACTAACTTAAACTTGAAAACTCTATAAAAAAACTTTTTGAAAAATCGGGAAAGCGAAGACTTGCTATCAGAAAAAAAAGGAAATATGCTGAAGTTATCTGAGAAGGTTAGTGTGGCCACCCTGAATTGAAATTTATTTTTATTTGATTAAATTTGAGGAGGATTTTAAAACTGAAAACCTACGTAGGTATTTATAAAATAATACAGTTTATAAGATTACATTTAAAAATGCCATCTAGTTCCAGAAGATATTCCGATACTAATAATTTTCTTGGGAAATCAATTCTTCAGTATTTGCTTGAAATTGAATATTTTATTTACATTTTATAGTCTTTCATTTATAGGTTGCATTTTTTATAAGAAATCATGAGTAGCCAATTTTTTTTAAATAGCAAATAATTTCAAGAAAATAATAAAATTGCCACTACATCCCTGAAACGGGCCCAACGGGGGAATGTATTAGCGTGAACCTTTGGAAAAATTGATGACTGTCATGTTCATCTGCGTTATGTTGTTTTTATTCTTTACCGCATGCCAGTGTTAATATTGTTTCCAACGTCTCTTAAAATTTTGTGTAAAGGATGAGGAATAGTGCCAGATCACACATTTAACAACACTTTCAGGAAAAAAAAAAAAGCATTTGAGATAAATTTTATTTGCGTATATAATTAACGTATACGTAATATTTAAATTATGCCAGGATAAATTATATTTTGCTATCATATTATTTTATACATATTTTCCCATTAGAAGCGCTAGTTTATAAACACAGTTTTAATCTCTGTTATTTTGAAATGACTTGAAGCAGAATTAGGTTAATATATGATTCTTATAGCAGTTTAATCTTACATTATTTAATACCCCTCCAAACAAATGTATATGTTATAGATTTAATTGTTTGTTTTTTTAATTTTAACAGCCACTCACTCTAATTATAAAATGTAATGTCTATTTAAAATCCACCTTTGTGGCCAAATGGTCTAGAGTGTAACCCTCGTAATAAACTAGACTGTCGATGAGGAAGATTTCGGGGTTTGAATCCCGGTTCGATGTACTGAGGAGGATGGTTTCTGCCAAACGGTTTTCCACTCTCCCTCCACGCAAATTTGGGTAGGCCTACACTTCCTCTAAATTCAATCTTACTCATCCCTAAAACACTAGCGTAATCAGTACATAAGCGTATAAACTAAACGGGTATTAAGATGTGGTGCTATAAAAAATGCCTCTTTAAGAAAATTCCTATTTTATGATTTATTTTATTTATTTTTGTTCACCAACTGAGTCCATTGATCTGTTAGTAAAAGTATAGTTGAAGGCATCATGTGCGAACGGTGGATCTCTGTCGAGAAAACATGACTGGAACAATAATAAATAAGAAACAAATATAGCATGTACAACTATGCCATTAAGACACCATTTTATAATGATAACAGCAATTTGATAACTATTAGAGAGCACACACATATCCATGCAAAAAGTACAAAAATAGTGCAACATTTCTCTTAATATTTCAACAAGAGGGCTTGACATTGTCCAATGGGGCTAGGAAAAGATCTTTTATGTATCACAGCGTCTATGGTATTTGGTGCAGAAAATTTATAGTTAAAATGTTTGATTAATATAAATTGATAGCTGAAAGAAATGCCAGGAAAGCTAACGTTCCTCTACAGAATATTGTTGCATATTTATACTTTCAAAAAGCCATTTACAGTAGTAAATTAATTCTATAATAACTTTTTTTAAAGTACAATGTGTTTGTTCTTATTCGTCCAAATATATTGTACTGAATATTATTGCCATACAGATGCATCTATACAATGTATTAACTATACATATATTTTTGGACAGAACAGATTTTTCTATATAGCTTAATTCAAAAGTCGCTCACCAAAGAGGAAAGAAATTTCAGTGTTTACTATAAAACAAAATATTTATTTTATCTCTCTAGGTAAGGCTACAAAATGATTTACAGATATGGTGATATGGTTTATTTTATTTGCAAGCCCACGTGCTTCAAATTTAATAATTTTTCAATCTCTCAACTTAATTGGTCGGATAAAATATAGTGGCGGGTTTATTTCCCACCATTCAGATCATATCAACGAGAAAAGGCCATTGGAAAAGAATTATAAATATTTAATCAGTGGTGTTCAATTCGTGTGAATTTCCACTATTTGTTTATTTAAGAGACTACGTTTCAGAGATGCTGGAATCTCTAGGCTTGCCAAGTATGTTCAGGAACTCTATCACCTTTTTAATTTTTAAACCTCAAAATACAATGGAATTAAATCAAAAACTTCATTCCAAGTTTTTAAAAAATACCCCCGCTTTTGTTTAATTTCTTTGATTTATCTGACCTTGACCTATCTTTGCTAGACTAATTTATGACTTACTAGACGAGGCCGTAATGATGCATGAGTATGCAAAACTTTTCCAACGCAGTTTCTCTTTTGATTCGTATTCATGGCACTTCAAACAATGTAAAAACACAGGCTGCCACCAACTATTTATTATAGTCAGGCTTCCCTTGGGACCTGGCTTGTCCGCCATCTTTAATGGTGGCCCAAGGGAAGCACAACTAAAAGAGTTGGTGGCAAATTGTGTTTTTACATTGTTTGAAGTACCATGAATACGAAGCAAAAGAGAAACTGCATCTGAAAGATTTTGCCTACTAATGCGCCATTATGGCCTGCTCTATCTGTATTAACTTTAATATTTTAACAATAGAACTAAGTAACAAATGTAATTTTATTAAAATTAGCACAAAGTATGAATTATCTGTTTAATATTTTATTTTGCATTTAAAAAGTATATAGAGGTATCCAATGTACAACCGTACACTATTCTAGATCACACATTAGCCACCCGCCTTCCTATCAGACCCAGGAAGTTTATTTTTTTTAAACCTGTGCCTCTACAGTACAATTATATGTAATATTTTTTAAAGTTTTGATAGTAAAATCTTTAGAGTAAGTTTGAAATTAAAATATATTGTAAGCTTGCTATAATAACATCGTAAACGGCCAAAACGATTAAGCTTAACCAATATGCGTTGAGGACGTAATAGGCCTACGAAATAATGACAGTTTCCTCGAAAGAATATAATTCAATAAATAAGAACAATTTATCCAAATTTAACAATAATTTGACTCAATATTTTATTTAAGCCAAAGGTTCCCAACTTTTTATTTCCACAACAATTTGTGCATTCAAATATATTTCGACTATATTACAACAACAATCCTATAAAATAATCGCCAAATTTGTATCCACGATAAATGATGACATGATTAAGTAATCAAACCAACGCGTGATCAAAACCTTAGATCTATTTATTGATTTACTAGAAAAAATCAATAACATAAATTTTCTAGACAATAGAATGATTATACTTTAGAGCAACCTACTACACAATAAAAACCTATTCATAATTGCCTACTCTCTTCCACCAAAAATTTCAACAAACAAGAGGACAAACAACGAGCAACGCACTACATTGACAAGTTTTCTGGTTTTGTTATTCATACGTATTTGAACAACATCCATTGTACAAGTGCAAATAAACATTTAACTGCAACATCAAACCAAAACCCGCTTTAGTGGATAAATAGCCTGAGGCGTCACTCTCTTGTAAACCTAGCATGCTGATGACAGGGAGATTGGGGCTCGAATCCTGGTCTGGTATACTAAGGGAGGTTTATCCTAAATGCTTTCTCATTCTCTTTCCACGAAAGTGCGGGTAGGTTAACTCTAAAATCCTTCTTTCCTCATATCTATCCTATTAGAGTGATTATCATATATGCGTATATTATTATTATTATTAATATTATTATTATTATTAGCACCGCGTCTTACCACCCGTCCGAGTTATACGCACTTACGCTAATGTGTAATGGTAGGGTGATTGTGAGATGAAATGAAGGACCTACAGCTTAACGTGGAATCCGAACCACGGTGGCGGCCTGGCATTCCCCACATTCACAAGATGTCTTGTCAGAGGTGAAGGAAGGGTTTGGTAATCAGATAAATCTGTGCCGGGACCGAGGATTGAACCCCGGCCGCCAGCACAGAAGTCTGACACCCCTCCACTGCATACGGCAATTTATTCTCCACTTGACTACAAGCCTAACAGGTGTTTTTTCACGTTTAATCACAGACAACACATTAGTAATACAACAACTATAAACCGTTTAACGTGACCAGGGGGACGGAAATTTCCCTTCATAGGAAAACATTTGGCTGCTTCTCAAGGTTACCTGCAATACGAAAGCGGCAGTGTTACGTTTCAAGTGTTAGCATTGTATGCACTTATGGCGTGGCCGATTACAAGAAAGTTATCAACCAGCGTGCCTTGTATGCTCTTGATTATAGTCAATGTTCAAACATTCCAAATATGGAATACCAGTTCTAGAGATAGCTAACTTTTCGATAAGTGACAAATAAAACCAACTCATATTTAATAAATCAAGTACAAACGGGAACACAGATTGGGTAAATAAAAAAAAACCAGAATAAAATTGTAGAATAGTGGTACAGGGGTTTTAAATTTTTTAATATAGGAAGAAAATAATCATCACTAAGTACAGGTAGTCCTAATTCTCCTTTATTTCATCTTTCACTTATTATGGGTTAGATCCAATATTTCAATGCCTCAACAATAAAACAGATAAACAGATATCATCAAAGAAATTAATCTCTTTTGCTCAGACAAACCTTGGAACACTAGATCTAATGTATTTAAGTGCTCATGTGGCTTAATAAAAATATATGTATTTGCTCATGGGGCCACTATTTATATATATATTGTACGTCCGTGATTTTCCCGACCGTTCCAGGTCAGTGAAAAAAGGATTGTTGGACCACTACCGCAATTATATCAGTGTGGAACCTTTTAAAAGTTAACAATCAGCAGACAATTTGCAAGGAATACTGTTACTTTACTGTTGCCCTGACAGGTGAATTAATTTTGAAGTCAACTAGGAGGAAGTAAGTATTGCGCTCTAGATGAATGAGTGGTTGAAACCACGGTTCTAATATTAGGATGCATTAGCCTTTATTGGTGCCAAACATAACCTAAATAAATTTGAGAAGGGGGTTCTTAATTCACTAGATTAATATACTGCACACTTCTTACATTTACCATGTTAAGAGTGGTAATATTTCTCTTTTAGCACCCTTATTGGTGGTATATGAAATCTAGAGGCAATTTAAAACTAATGTACATTACATTTAAATAAGCTTTATTCTGGGAATAGATTAGCTAAATAAATAGGATGATTCAAAAACATGTTTTACAACCATTAGACAAGAATCTATGTATTTTATATACTGTATGTATATATGTAATTAGTAATATATATTTTATAATAGTATAGGTTTATAATTAATCAAAATAATTATTTGTTTATTTTGATAACATATTTCTCAGGAATTTTGAATGTTTAACAGCTCCCAAAGTACTACTCTTAGAAACGTAATTACCTCCTCCAATCCTTTTTAAATATTTGTGTAGAATAATAATAAGTTTTTAAATTTTCTACCGAGTTTCCATAAATCACATTAAGGTCAGACAGCGAGTCGGATTCCGCAGCACTGCTAAGGCTATGAACAGGTTTCAACCAAATTCGATAGTAATAAATTGGCACAAGGATGAAGATTTTCTACAAGGAAAAAAAATCACAATCGTATCAAGACCAGAGAATGAATCACATTCCTAATCATACCTACGGTTTTAAAACATTATGGAGAAAATGTGAGTAGGCCCTAAGTGCCACCTTAAAGATTTTTGATAAGAAAAGAGGCTCCCATATCTGGTATCAGGATAAGATTAATCAATCAGTAATTTTTATCCCAACCAGGAATACTGAGGGTGTTTCTTTCCAAAATGGCTTCCCACATTCCCTCCACTCAAATGAGGGCTTATTTACTCTGAATTAAACCTTCCTTAGATCCACCAGTATATTGACATTAACATGCATACAGCCCGCACGGGTATTAGGACGCAGTGGGATAAAAACAATATCGATAACACGCTAAATATGATAAAAATAAATTATTATTTTTCAAGATTTTGTGCAAAGACGTATCATATATAAAAGTGTGTGTGTGCAAAATGCTGTTATCAAAACTTTAAGTTAATATCACATATTATGTATGTTCAGTAATAGTAAGTAGGCCTACAATACAAAATCGTTGTCTCAGGCCCACTGGGAGGCGATTCCTTATAAAAAAATAAGTAGGAAATATATGGGTGACTTTTCCCCAAAAATGATTACTAAGGGAGCTATGAGCCCTTGAAAATCTTGTTCCAAAATGTTTTTATTTAAAAATCTCAGAAACAACTAGAGATAAAACAATAAATCTCTGGATAATGTTTTGTTGAACTACGATGTTAAACATCTAAAAACTGGGTTTGGTATTTTCACCCCCTTTCATTGATTAAATGGGATTGGCCACCCTCACTTTATCTGGCAACACTGCACAACTGGCTGCATAACTGCAAGGCACTAACAACCTGTAATGAAACTAAACATGTGGTTTTGTCGGAAACTGTGAGCCTGAGAGAATTCTGACAATTCGACCTTTTTAGTTAACTCAGAAATTCTGATTAATAATTCACCACTAAAAATCAATTACAGCTCAGCGTTACAAAATTCAATGCGAAAAGAGAGTAGTAACCCCTAGCCCTCAAACCCAGTTTTCAGAGGTTTAATATCTTAGATCAACAAAACATTAACCAGGGAGTTGTTGTTTTAGCTTATGTTGGTTCTGATATTTTTACATAAAAGCATTTTAAAACACGATTTTCAAGGAATCATAATTCTCTTAGTAATCACTTTAGGGGAAAAGTCGTCCATTTATTTCACACTTATTTTTTGATAAGGAATCACCTCCAAGTGGGTTTGAGACCAATAACGACTCAACCTGTATAATTAACACAATTTTATATTTACTCAAGGGTCTTTGAGGATATTATAACACTCAAATATAGCTCAAAAATTACAAATCCATTCTGTCCAAAGCTAAATGAAAATACACCTTTTCTAAACTATTATTATTTAATAAACATTTCAACAATCAAATATATTGAGCTGAAGATAGTACTGTCATTTTTTCTTGAAATAACTCTTCAGTTCACAAATAAGCTAGCCATTTCCAGAAATAACCCAACTGAATAAAATAGGGAGTAAATTATTTTAGACTAAGCGATGTCATCCAATATTCATACAAGCAATATGATTTTAAAAAAATGAATCTCATCGAGCAATTACTATGTTTAGTAGAAATCTGTGTTATTCACCCTTTAATTAAAATTATTTTATATGAATTAATAGTTTGGCATGTGAAAGCGAGCGTTTATTTTTTTATTTTCCAGGAATTATCTGTATATTAAATAATATTTTCTAAAATAAACATTTATATATGATGCAGATGAACGAGAAAGATTATCAATGATATTCAAAGGAAGCTCTTATATGTGTACAAAGTTTGGTCAAGATTCACGTTGTTGATATTATTTTTAAAAAAAATTATTCAAGTTTCAACTATTATTTTCATGTTGTAATATAAATAGTTGAAAACCATTATATGGAAATCTCAAGTTTTAATGATATTTTAATAGAAATGATGACCTAAGCTAACATAGCTTAAAATCTAGGTACCCCTGGGATTGGAACTATAGGTTACGGCCAAGCCAATGTAACAAAGGTGTCCTAAGTAAATTTGAACTGTGTTTGGTTAAAATTTCACCTATTTTTGTTTTACTTTAGACACATTTGAAAACATTTTCGTTGTATTTCAAGATATTCTTTCTAACGACTGAAGCTAATTGAGGTATTTGACAGATACAAGCGGTATGGTACGGGGTGGTTGTAATTTATCAGATACTTTCTAAATATATAATGGATTTAAACAAGGAAACGCACTTTCTCCATTACTTTTTAATCTAGCTTTAGGACCCTTCTATAGAGTCTGTAAGCTACTCATCCATATATTCTTTAAGTCCTTATAAATGGAAATCACGTCCACACAGTCCGTATCCTAAACCACGTGACAGTGTCAACCAATAAGAGAATCAGAGACTCCGTCCAATTAAACTATTCAAAAGAAATCTGTGTAGAGCAAAGCACAAGCAGACGTGATCTATGAAGCAGAGATAATAAAGAATACGAATGTGAAGTATAACCTACAAAAGTGACGCCACTCTTTCTAAGAACTTGATATTTCTCATACAACTTTTTCTGAGATGCCGCATTTTCCCGGAATTTAAATTTTCATGAAATATATTTCTGAAATAGCTCCGTTATTGAAATTCGATTTCATTGGTGAATTCATATAGATGCACAAGCACATATTTACTTTGCTGTGCTTGGTAGTCCTTACCAGTCCTTAAAAAGTTAAAGTTGAATCAACTTTTACGGAGTGGTAAGGACTAACGACTTAGTAAATGGACTCTGTGGACAGAACAATATCTTAATGTTGAGTCTATCTCTTACGCACCTTACGGATACGGAGTATGTAGATGAAGCTTTAGTCTCTAAAGTTTAGAGTATGCTATTAGGTTAGTGTTAAAGAGTAGATAAAGCTTGAAATTATTAAAGGAACAATGCATCTATTAAGATAAGCATATTATTTGGCTTTGTTAGGTAGTAATAAAGAAGCTGTTGAAAGAAATGCAGAAGTTTTATTAGAGTCTATTATGGAAATAGGTTTAGAAGTGAACACTGAAAAGACTAAATATGTGATCACACAAAGAACACAGATTGTGGACAAAAATTTAGAGATTACATCGAACAAAATGCCATTTGACAAAGTTATTGAGGTTAAATATTTACGAACAATTTTAACTAGCATTAGAGGTATTAGAGTGTACATTAGAAAAATATACAACCAGGAAATGGATGATATCACTCAGTCAGTAAGTTGTTTACATCTCGCCAGCTTTCGAGGAATGTTAAATTCAGAATATACAATACAATAGTTTTACCAGTTGTTCTATATGGATGTGACACATGGTCTCTTAACTTACACAGTGAAAACAAATGTAAAGTTTTCGAAAACAAGGTGCTTAGAAAGTTGTTTGGTTCAAAAGGGGATGAATATTTTGGTGAGATGAGGCAGTTACCTAATTACGGGCTGAATACCTGTATTTACCTCAATACTTTGTTTGGGTAATCAAATTTCACAGATTACTGTGGGAAGGACATGCATTGCGAATGGGAGATTCTAGAAACGTATCCATGTATAAGAAGATACGAATGGTAATTCATAGATGCAGATGGGAGTATAACATTAGAATGGACCTGAAAGAGATAAGTTGTAATCAGTTGGAATGGATAAAACTAGCTCAAGATAAGGATAAGTGAAGTACATAAGTGCGACAATGAACATTCGAGTTACTAATTTCATAAAGTAAGCAAGTAATGACTCTTTTGTTTCTATAGTAAACATGTAGCGTAAATAGAATAATCTTGCTTCATTGGGAAGGGGGCGTTAATGCGTTATTTTAGTAAGTGAACAGTAAATCTGTTGAAAGTGGTATTATTTTCAGTTTAGACATCCTTGACGTAGGAATGGTAACCCAGAAGAGAGTTAAAGATAATTCGCTTGGATATCCAAGAAGCGGTTTGTATATTTAACGATTCTTATCAAAATCAATATATTAGTATCGAGGAGGAACATGTAAAGTGAACATTCCTTTTATTTTTGAAAATATTATTTCACACATCCTGAATATCTTGATGTCCAAAATATATTTATATATGTGTGTAACTAAAAAACTAGCTTGTTTTGTTTTTTATGATGGTAAAATAATATATCTGACTTGAGTTTAAATTTCAAGAAAAAAAATAGACGCTATATCGTCTTACACACAGAAATGGAAAAGATTATATTCAAGAGGTCAAGGCCCTTATTTCTGGAAATGACTTGAAATTGTTTATAAACTTGTGGCCCCTTTCTGCTGCTTCAACGTAGGCAAATCTTCATTGTTGAAGAATCGCAAAGGCCGCTTCATGATAGTTGAAGGAAGGCATCAGCTTCAAGATCACGGTGAAGGGACATTTGAATTATTACCCTTGTAGAATTTATAGAGATGGGTCGGGGCTTTCTCCCAACCTCTTCTCACTAAGAGCAGATCCAAGTCATGAATGGCGGTGTCCAGAATCTTGTGGAGTTTGTCGGTGAATGGATCTCTGCAGAAACATTGAATTAAAATACTATATTTAAAATGTAATATAATCAACATCTTTGATCTGAGATTAAATCTATCACACGTTTACTTTAAACACCTACGTAGAATATAAAATGTCTTATCATAATTTATTGTTTTTATTTATGTTTTATCATATTGCATATTTACCGGGAGGGACATGACATCCAGTTTCGGTCGGCTATATGTGGTGGAGACTATTAGCCACTTTTGCGGCACAGAACGTTGACCAGAATACACCACGTACTACCCGTAGTACCAGCAATGTGATGATGTGTTGATAGTTATCATGAAGAGGAGTCTTAACCTAACTTAAACCTTACTAACCAAACCCCAGTGACCGTTGGGAACATTCCCCTTACGGGAAAATTACTCAATGTACTAGTTGGGAATCGAATCCATGACCCCTAGGCTCGTAGCCAGGTGCACCGATCACTAAGCCATGGGGCCGGTTATTGATTAATTTATTCAGCTATATAAGCATCTGTAGGTACGTGGAGTATAGGCCTACTTCAAGCTTGTTTAGTCTATTTTGACAGTGATAGAATTCATGGTTCGAACATTAGTCAGATGTACTGAAAGTATTTTTCCTAAGTTGTTTCCCTCTATACCTCCTCACAAATGTGGATACATTTGCTTTAAATTATAATTTTACTTATCCACAGCCCATAAATGTAATTAAATGTTTAGACCCTGGACAAGAGTATTGAGATGCAGTGTAAAAAAACTCAGCTTTACTTTTATTCGGTTCAAAATTAAATTTGTTTGGAAAGGAAATTTAGGATTTTTTTAAATACTATTCAGCATAAGTCTATATATGTCTAAGAAGACACATTATTATAAATGCTATGGCAAAGTCCATTTTGATGTCAAAACCTATGGTCATTTTTAATCTCAAGAAATAAAAAATCACACCACTAGTTTTTCACAATTTAGTACGGTAGCAATAAACATTGTTCAAAAAATGGAAAATATTAGCTTCATTTTAAAAATGATTATTTTTGTATTATTATAATTATAATAATTATATAGCTTGAAGATTATTATATAAGTGAGTTCAAAAGCTCACAGTTAAATATATTTTATTTATAAAACTACATAAATACATTATTCACACATTAAAAATAACGAGTAAAACTGGAGAAAAAAATACTTGTCTGGACAATTTGAATCACCGTTTTTAACTAGAATTTAAATTGTTGTATTTTTTATTTTGATAAACGTCAAACCAAATACATCTAATATTTTCGTTTTTCTTCATTTTATGTTAATCGTTAATTTCATCGTAGTAATATTTAAATTATACACTTGCACAACTAAAACAAAAAACAGGTAACGCCTTAGTTAACGGTATTTAAACTGCAATTTACTTTAATCAAGTTAATTAAAATGATTACTATGCAAATTACAGCAAAAACAGATAATTTGTTAAAGTTATTAATAGTATGTATTTTATCAGTTTTCAGAAAAAAAACTTTGATACTTGTATAGTAAATAACATATACATTTGAAATATTTTTCAGAAGTTGAGAAAAGGTTTAGATTAATGTTCATTTTGATTTAATTTGTTTAAATTATTTCTTTTATGTTTTCCAACAATTTAAGAAAGAACTTATTGAAAACGCCAGCCTGGGGAAGATGTTGATCTGTAAACAATTTAATAGAAGTCAAAATGTTAATTTTACTAGATTAGTACAAGTACTATCTATTTCAACTCCCTTTTATATTCACAGATTTGACGTAAAGCGATTATGACATAGTTTAATTGCCGACTAATTTAAATTTACATTAAGTAAGGCATGAACAAAGCTGAGAAACTATTCATAATAATAAAGATGCTCAGTTATAGCTAATGGATCCATATCATCACATCTTTTAAAATAGCTGGATTAAACAAAATATGACTAGATAACTCACAACTTTTGTACGCCTAATTACAGCAAATTTATCTAAATCCTATATGTGCCAGAGAAGTTAATAAGCTGACAAAACAACCATGTGTGCTATGATGATAATAATAATTAGCACCACGTCTTACTACCGGTTCGGGTTGTACGCCTAAGTACTATTTACGCCAATGGTTTAGGAATTGAGAAGGTTGGATATAGAGGAAGTGAACCCACATTTGCGTAAAGGAAATAATGGAAAATAATTTAGGAACCCCCCACCCAGTTCACCCGAGAGAGATTCGAACCTTGATCTCCCCGTCCTCAAAAGGCTAGCTCAACATGAAACTAGCGTGTTAGCTAACTACGCCACAGAGGGGGTGTGAGAGGTGCTATATTTTTTTNTTTTTTAGAAATAGGGTTAATTTTCCCACTTGACTCTCACTGTGTGATTGGTATAGTTTTTTTATGGCACTGTATCACTACCCGTTTGGATTATACGCCTATGTACTAATCACATCAATGTTTTAGGGATTAGGAAGGTTTAATTTAGAGGAAGTGTAGCCGAATTTGAGTGGACATCCATTTAGGCGAGACCACTCTCAGAACACCCAACCGGAATCGAACACCGATCTCCATGTCTCCAACAGTCTAGTTTATTGCAAAATTAGTGCCTTAAACCATGATGCAGCCACCGAAGTGGATGTGGGGCATGTTTGTGCTGTGATGGTTACTTGGGTTAAGCGTTTATTAGTGGTGTTTAAAATGTTTATCACAACATTATTTAACCAACTACCCCACTCCCCCCATTGTAATAACTACCTATTGCTGAAGAGGAGTTGTTGAGTTGATTCCGGCCGACGGAACGGTCCATCAACGTGACTGAACACACAGCCCAGCCTGTTCTCATCCACTGAGATGCCAAGGAAGTCTAGCATGCTGCTTAAATGCTTGCGAGGGTCCGAGCGGAGTTTTTCAAAATGCAGCACCATTGCTTCTCTTCCCTTGGTGTAGTTTATCCAGGTCGCAGCTAGGTCACGCCAAACAATGGCCAACTGTGATACGAAACGTTGCCACTCTGAAACAAGGGCGTATTACAACAAACGGCCAGAATTTACGCTTCCCAAAGATTCAAAGTTTCTGCAACAATCCCCCCCCTCCCCCCAACCTCTTTATATTTGTTAAATTAGTGCATTCACCAATAGGCTTATTAAAGACTTAATCAAAGAGTATTAGTGAAGAGTGATAAGTGAGCGTGTAAAGTAAGTGCATGAGCATTTGCATGATAAATCACATGTAAACTCATATTTTATCCGGCACTCCCCACTAAAAACAAATGGGATTCGAGCCACCAGTATGGGTGTCAACCCATGTGTTTCGCCATTTGGGAAGGAACTAACTCAAAATATTATGAACTAAAAATGAATTGCCAAGCTATTATATTTGTTAATTACGGTCATAGCTGCATCTAAATATCATATTTTAAAATTGTTAAACGAAACCTAGACAAATTAATCGAAACCAGGTCCTTTTGGCTCAGTACGTCAGTGCTCTAACCACTTAGCTATCCAGGAATCGTCCTGTGTTCATGGTAATTCATCGCTCATATTTTAATGCAGAGTCTGTGATGAACGTGCGGAAATAATCAGCTACATATGTGTGATCAATTAAAATCCCGAGCTTTCAGATAACGTAGCCATTCTCGCCTCGATAGGACTTTATGCTAACACTAGTACAGTTACAATAATTGTAAAAATATGCATATAAGATGGATTATTTAGCCAAGCTATTATATTTGTTAATTGCGTCTATAGCCGCATCATTTTTCCATTTAAAGGGTATTATATTTAGATGTGGTCCTTCGAGGGCATACTCTAGGCACCAAGAGACCAAAAGCATCTTTACTCATTCTACAAAAAACTTTCAAATTTATTAGGGTCTGCACACATTGGCTACTATGTAACAGCAGTGTATCCTATTAGATATAACAGCATGACCGCAGTAGCTTCTTTATAAATTTATTTGTATTTCAAAGCTACCACCAAGATGCTCACACATCCTCATCATCTGACATCTCAATTGAAACTGAATAGTTGCGTTACAGCTGTTTGTGTGCAGCTGTGAATCTGGTTTCATGAAACTAGTTTTGTTGGTATCTGCCCTGCCTAAAGCTTGAAGAAACAACTTCCCCACCAGAGTTCTTATTTAGGTAGCACATAGAACAACTGATTTTTTTAATGGAAGGGGCGAAAGGCTGAACACAGACATCCATTGTATTTCACATAACACAGTTGCAGTAAGCAAAGATAGACAGGCTACTTAGCTGAACCCAGATCTTCCCATCATAAGCAATTCAACATATTGCAAGAGTGATGCCTTAGACCATTCGGCCACTGAAGCGGGAAAACCCTATAAAGCTATACCAGATAAAATCTCGCCTAATGAATCCACTGTTGAGGCTGTGAAAAGTGATTCCAGTACAGAATTAAAAGGCATTTAGGGTGAGTAAGACAATTGTCAAGAAATTGATCCGACAGTAAAAGAGTTGTGGGAGGATTTCAAGGCAGACCTAAGGTTTATTGAATGTAGGCTATGTGTCCAATACATAGCTCAATTTTATAGTTTAAGGAAAGTGTTTTATTCTATTATGGTGGGACGACACCTTCTTACAATTTTCCGGTCCTTTATTTTGATATTTTAACAGTTTTTTTTACGGCTCTTATACCTGGCGGAAACATTAAGATCGCTTAGCAATTAAGTAATTCTTTATATAAGCTGTAAATTTTGTAAACCATGCTTTTTATTAAACTGTGGTACTTTTTTTGCCAATATGTTTTTGTAACAAAGAATATATTTTCTTTTTACACGTCTTTTGATCGCGCTCAGGCAAATATTGCGTTTTCTATGGATTGCGTTAGTCTGTACACTCTGTTTATGTGCTGATTAATGCTTCGCTTCAAATATTATTTTTTAAATTTATTGGTTGACGTTTTTGGTTTGTGACTGACATGCTTATCTTGATATTGTACATGAATTATTAGAGCATTTGGTGACCTGGTGGTCCAGGGGTAAGGTGTCAGACTTCTGTGCTGGCGGCCGGAGTTCAATCCTCGGTCCCGGCAAAGATTTATCTGATTACCAAACCCTTCCTTCACCTCTGACAAGACATCTTGTGAATGTGGGGAATGCCAGGCCTCCACCGTGGTTCGGATTCCACGTTAAACTGTAGGTCCTCCATTTCATCTCACAATCACCCATAAAATTTGACATTGTTATGTCCTTACACATACACATATATAGTATTGTACACGAATCACACAACTCGCGCACGTATTAACTCCAAAAGTACAAAATAAAGTCTTAGAACGGAACATGTTGTCCATCACTTCCTGCTATGAATACTCTAGTCAGTTCAGTCCAGATTGACCAACTTAACCTATACACATTCCTCCCCTTCTAGATATCTACACATAAGCTCTCAAGTACACAGGAGTACGCAACTGTCTCCGTGGCCTCAGGAGAGGCCATTAATCTGGTGTTGCTGGTTTTTGATCTGTGTTGTCCATCAGTGCTGTTGTTTGCTGTTCCTGTGGTTGGGGGTTTTCTATTGGTTGCTGCTCGTGGTTTCCTCTTTCCAGAGGTTACCACCACAGTGGTTGTTGAAGTGGTCTTGCTCTCTGATGTGTCACAAGGTCTTTAACTGGGTATCTTGCCGGTTTAACTTGTGAAGATGGTCTCTCCGAGGCATCCTCTGGTTGAGGTGTTCTTTCATAGCGTTTTCAAAGTTGGTCTATGTGTCTTGTTTGTCCAAGTTCTTCCTTAAAACTGACATGATACATATTCCTCCCTAACAAGACCGTGACCACTGCTGGCATCCATTTAGGCCTCTTTACTCCATACTGCCTTGCCCAGACTACTGCTCCTTCAGTGAAGATTCACCTATTCTCCGTATCTTGAGGGAGTGCCACAAAGCCTGTTGTTGGTCTATCTGGATGTAGCACATCCAAGCGTGTTCGGAGTTGGCAATGCATCAGAAGCTGGGCTGGACTTTGGCCTGTAGTTCCAGTGGGGGTTGTCTGAAGCATGGGGATTTTTATGAGCCTAGTATACCAGTCACCTGTCATTCTTCCAAATTGTTTCTTAGCTGTTTGAACCATACGTTCTGCTTACCCATTGCTTGCAGGGTGATATGGTGCTGTTGTTAAATGCTTAATTCCATTGAGCCTAAGAAACGGTTCAAACTCCTCAGACACAAAATTACGGCCATTGTCACTTACTAGGACTGTTGGAAACCCATGTGTAACAAAACGTATCTTAGTTCCATTATTATGCACGTTGATGTTGTAGACTTCATCAGACTGACCTCAGGCCATTTAGAATGCGCATCCACAAGTATTAAAAAAAATTCGTCCTTGTATCGGCCCTGCCATGTCAATGCGTAGACGAATCCACGTGCTTGTTGGTGCTATCCATGGCTTTACTGGGGCCTGTGGTGGATTGTTCTGGCTTTCTTGACAGTCTTGGCAATTTCCCACTATTTCCTCTATGGTTGCGTCCATCTTAGGCCACCATGTATAGGTGTGAGCTACTGCTTTTGATCGCACCACACCTTGATGTGTAGCATGAAGCATGAGGAGAAACCTTTTGTGGAGTTTATTTGGCAATATCACTTTACTACCCCAGAGTAAGCAATCTTTTGACAAAGATATTTCCGAGCGTCGTGCGCTGTAGGGCTTGAAATCCTCCCCAGCCTCTTCTTTGGGCCAACCCTGTAAGGCCCACTCTTTAACCTTACACAGCACAGGATCCTTTATTGTTTCCCTGAAAATTTCAATCACTGAGGTAGGCGGGTCTTCCATGTCTAGCATAAAAAATGCCCCTGGGTTCTATATCCACAAATTCTGAAGTGTTCAATGGAAGTCTGCTAAGCCCATCTGCATTTACATGGTGTTTCGCTGGTCTATACATAATGTTATAAGCATAAACTCCTAGCATTAAGCTCCACCGTAACATCCGAGGTGTCATAACACTTGGTGTTTGGTGGGTAGGATGAAATAACCCTAGAAATGTTTTGTGATCTGTGGCTATTGTGAAAGCTCGGCCAAAGAGAAACTGCTGGAACTTGTTGACACCAAATATAACCGCCAAAGCTTCCTTATCTATTTGAGCATAGTTACGCTCAGCTCGTGACAGTGTTCTTGATCGAAATGCTACCGGAGCTTCCATTTCATTGTCCATAATATGGGAGAGGACTGCTCCAACCCCGTTAGGAGATGCATCACAAGATATTATCAAAAATCTACTTCTATCATAATGCGTCAGAACTAAGTCTGATATTAAAATGGCTCTTACTTTATTGAATGCACTCTCCTGGCTTTGAGTCCACTGCCATGGTGCTTCTTTATCTAGAAGATGGTGTAGGGGTTCCAAAATGTAGCTTTGTGCATCAGGAATCTCTCATAAAAATTGAGAAGATCTAAGAAAGCCTGAAGTTATGTTTTATTCTTAGGTATTGGAGCTTTGTGTATGGCTTCAACCTTGTCTTGTAGGGGGTGAATGCCTTGGGCGTCTACCTGAAAACCTAAAAATCACACTGCTGGAACTCCAAACCTGCACTTGTCCTTCCTTAACCGCAATCCTGCATCACTCAATCTTTGTAGTAATTCCTGTACTCTGTAATTATGTTGTTCTCTATCGTTGCCCGATATAATTATGTCATCCAGGAGTACCACTGTACCTGGTATACCTGCTAATATACCTTCAACAATCAGCCTCTGAAATATCCTCGGTGCTGCATTAATTCTAAAAGGCATTCTTGTCACCTGCATCAAGCCTTTTGGCGTATTAACCGTCAATATTTTAGAAGATTATTCATCCCCTTTAACTTGGCATAAGCATGTGCAAGGTCAAGCTTAGAAAATATGGTTCCACCTGTTAGGCATGCAAAAGCTTCAGTTGCAGTTGGTAAAGGGTATTTGTCAGGACATATCACTTTATTTACTGTGCTGCGGTAGTCCCCGCACAACCGCAAAGATCCATCCCACTTTGGCACAATCACTAGGGGTGTAGCTCACTTTGAAAATGATACTGGTTTGTATATCCCTTCCTCAACTAACCTTGTAATCTCTCGATTGACATCGTCTGCCAGTGCCAGTGGTATTGGACGGCTCCGTAGGTACTTACGTTGCACGGAGGGGTTCATTTTTAATGAAACTGGTGGTCCAACATATTCTCTTAGTTTGTGATCTTCAAAAGATGAGAATTTCTGCACTGTCTCCATGAATTTACTATCCGTGATATGGTGAATTCCTTGCACTTTAATTTCCAACTCGTTGAACCAATTTCTCCCGAGGAGGCTTGGCCTATTTCCTTCCACTACTGTTACGGGCAGAGTAGCAGACAGACCATTGTATGGGGCCTCCACATTACACCAACCCAGGATACAAAAAGGCTGTTTTGTTCCCCAGGTGCAAAGCTGAATATCGGAACTCATAAGTTTTGGTTTAGAGGTACATATTTTTTCAGAGGTTACTGAGCTGATAACTGTCAGGGCTGCTCCTGAATCGATATCCATGTTATGTTTAGTTCCATTTAACATCACATTTATGTGGAAGGGTGGGTTGTCTCTAGTTTCAGATCCCATAGAAAACAGCTTATATGTCATATCTAATTCTGATCTTGCAGGTTCCATGGGTGCTAAATGGTTTGTTTGTGGGTGTTGCACTCTTCGTTTGACATCATTTTGTCTTTTCGACCTACATGCCCTTTCTATGTGACCCAACTTTTTACAAAAACGATATATCGCACTCGCCCATGGACATTCAGAGATTAGATGCTCTTTGTCACAACGATAACACCGTTGATCCTTTTGTTGACTTGGAGAAAATCTTTGTTGATTATTGGCACCTCTTTGTTGAGATTGGTAGTTTCTAGATAGTCTGTGTACTTCCATTGGGCCTGCTTCTTGGTCTTGGTACCCCACTGGTGTTGTGGAAGTTGGCCACATCATACGTTGATGTTGTGCCGCTGCTTCGCTACTTACTGCCATTGAAATTGCCTTATCTAACTTCATTTCATTTTTAGAAAGCATTTCACGCTGCACTGTCTCATCCGCGATCCCCTGCACAAAACGATCCCACAGCATCCGATTTGTAAATGTTCCAAAGTTACAACGGTTGGCAATATCTCTCAAAACGGCAATATATTCCACAATGGACTCGTAGGGTCGCTGATCTCTTTTGCTGAAATTGAAAATTTGTTCTATTTCATTGTGCTTTGGCGCAAAATGGCCGTTTAAAACACTAACTAAATCACCAAATTATTTAGAATCGGGATACTCTGGCGCAACTAACGCAGTTAAGCGATCAAATGTTTTATCCCCGATCACACAAAACAATATAGACCGTTTCTTAATATCGTCGATTATATCATTAGCAATGAAAAGGTGTTCCAACCTCTTTGCGTAGTTCGTCCACGTATGTGGTTGGTTAGTATCGAATTCCGCGAAACTTTATAAAAACGCTGCCATTATGACCACTTCGGTGGCTTGACCTATATCATGGGTTGCGTATAAATCCCCTCGTCGCCAAAATATTTTGTCCTTACACATACACATATTTAGTACTGTACACGAACCACATAACTCGTGTACGTATTAACACCAAAAGCACAAAGATAAAGTTTTAGAACGGAACATGTTGTCCATCACTTCCTGCTATGACTACTCTAGTCAGTTCAGTACAGATTGACCAACTTAACCTATACACAGCCCTTCTATAGAGTATATTACAGACATGATGATAGGTTTAAAGAAAATGTTTCCTATAAGAGTACAAAAACGGAAGTTTAATATGGTGGACTCAAAATAGAAGATCAAATTAGGACAGAATTGTTGAAAATGGATAGTTCCTCTTCTTCTCTCTAAAGATTTACAGTAATTTATAACTTTATTTTGTTTTAACTCTTTAACAACCACTTATAGCTTCGTCACTCGTATTTGTTTTTTAAATATCATCGAGGCAATAACTCAATATTTATATTATATATCCATTTTGATATAGTGTCTTATTCATTATAGTTCTACATTTAGCATTTTGTGAAACGATTTAAACCAATAAAAGATTAATATTTAATTCGAATTTAAGATGTCTCTACCTTCTCTGTAGTAGATTTTATGTATAAAAAAAAGAACAAACTTACTTTAGAAATTTCCCGCTCAAAGAACGATTGCACCAGCTGGTTTGACAATAAGGTTTTACTTGATTGAAAATTTCTGCTAAATAGGTAGTAGATGAAAATAAAAATTCCTCTTTATAAAATAGCTTTTACTATTATTCAAAACCATCTATTTAAAAATACCAATATGTCAAATAAATGACTGTGTGAAAAAATAAGTTTGAAAGCTTATAACATAATGTTTCACAAACTGTGGTACTCATTGCCACAGGGGTAGGCAAAGAATTTCAGGAGGTGCATAACCAACTGATGAGTTTGATTAGTCATAAATAGTTTTTGATGATAATAAGTCTCAAACAAACTAGCTCAGATATACAATGTCACAAAATTTTATAGGGTTTACTTTCCAAATTGCAATGGCTTTATTTGGCTTGGCGTTGTTAAAATTTAAAACAACCGTTTATGTTTCACACTATTGCAGGTATTTATGTCCTTTTTATTCGTTCTCATTTTAAGAAAAAGTATAATGGCAAAAAAAAAAATCTACCTCGAGATTATGCTGAATATCTACGTTTTATTTACACCCTAAACCCAAAGAGTAGGTACGTTTTTCAATAATGTTTGCCCCGCACCCATGTCTGTCTGCCTGACTGTCTGTCTTTGGCCACGGATCTAAAAAGGTTTTATGTACAGTATTCAAACTTGATATTAAGATTTTATAGGGCTATACCTCAGAACGTTTTTTAGATTTTGACCTTAGCCCTAGAATAATGGAAGTTTACTCATGAGTGATATTTTTAATATTCTAACTTTTCTAAAATGGCTCTAGAGATTTGGTTTCAAATGGGTATATTGAGAGTGTTCGACAGGACAAATAACATAATATACTAGTTAACATTTGTTTGAGGGTAGTTTATTTTGACTTTTTTTTTACTATTTTAAGAATGGATTAATAATTGATTTAGTTCCAAATGGTTATCTTGGGAGTGTATGACATGACATTCATTATAATGTATACGTGATATTAAGGTAAACATTCATTTAAGTTAGTTTTAAAATGACTGATTTGCCAAAGTTTTTAAATATTTAAAAAATTGCTCTAACGATTTGGTTCAAAATGGGTAGCCTATCTGGTTGTTTTTTTTAGAATATCAATAGTCGTACCCATAATTTTTTATACAAACATTGTGTAATGTAATTGATTTGCCCCTGAAAAGTATGTGAAAGCATTGACAATAATATCGTCCTAATTTTATAAACGTATTTAATTTCATTT
>CABFVZ010002355.1:93811-123891 GCA_902151445.1 Timema monikensis | reverse complement strand
AAAAAAAATTGATTCCGTTATCAGGACTGAGCCTGTTGACTATACTCACGCAATGCTTTAAGGACATTATGTAGGAATTAACTCAGATTAGGTTAGATCAGCCAATACATGGTCATTACTGGCGCCAGGAACTGTAACATTGATTGTTATTACTATTCACCTGCATATTGGATCGAACTTGATTCCCAAGGGCATGTATCCTACCTTTCAACTACTTAGCTATAAGGACGGGAATACATTAGCTAGTGACACTTGGAACAGGGTATTATTTTTACACAGGTCCTCGCTTGAAGTGCTGTAGTTCTAAGGTCAGTCATGCGGCCCGCTGCGCGTGTGTATTAATAAGCAACACCGCACGGAGACGCAGCGTGTGACTCTCTTTCTCCTTTTAACACTCTCCTCTCTCTCTCTTTAACACGCGGTCAAGGGGTGAAACTATCTATAGGTCGCGAGCTTGCACTCACCCTTAAGGCTGGTTCACACAGAACACTAAGCTATGCTATAACATGCTAAGTTTTTGTCGGTTTGGTTTCACATTCATTACTTAGCTAAGCTATGGTTCCTCTTCCCCCCATCCTCCCCCACTGAATTCTGGTCTGCTCCAGTGAAGTTAAGTTATGGTATTCTCCTAAATATCTTGTTTGAGCTCTGATGATAGTACTGATGAAGAGGAACTACTGTCATTAGCAGCTGTTTTGGAAGACGAAAATCTAGGATGTTTGACTTGTTGAATTAACGGTTCCATTTTAATATAAACACAATTATTAAATGTACAACCTAAATAGAATATTATTTTAATCCACGTTAAACAAACTGAAAACCAAATTTCAACATTTCTTTGGATATTTTCAACAATCCAGCACTGCATCTGTTCAACACTTAGCCTGAGCTGAGTTATGTTCATGCGCAACGTAAGATGGCTCAAGATGAGAGATGGAAAATTTATCCGGCCAGAAATTGTTGAAAAAACATAGCGTGGCATAGCTTAGCCTAGCTTTCTGTCCGAACCAACACATTTAAATATAAAGTCCGCTATATTTCTAAACAGCTATCAGAGCAAATCTTAGCTTAGCTTTCAGTGTGAACAGGCCTTAACACCTCTTTCTCTCTGTAGTTCGCGGGAGTGAACTCAGCTCTATACCTTTATAACTATATATGTATTTCCAGTGATATTTAATATTCCGTTGATGACGTTAACACAAAGAAAATTACAGGGACATTCTATTTTATTGCGCTAAAGAGAGTAAATCAATTTTTTATTCGATACCACAATGCACATTTTAAACGCATCTGCGATTTTTAAACTTTTTTATTAAAACTTATTATTTTTGATAGACATACAACTTACCCTTTAATAAGCAAGACTTAATAGTTACTCGCTTCGATGGCCGCATGGTCTAAGGTGCTACTCTAGTGATAAACTAGATTGGCGATGACAAGGATTTTGTGGTCCGATCCCTGCCAAAAGTGCTGGGGGTAGTATTTACTAAATGGTTTCCCACTCTCTCAATCTCTCTCTTTCTCTCTCCACGCAAATGTGGACACACTTATTCTAAATGTAGCCTTCACCATCCCTATCTCATTAGCGTAACTGGAATATAAGAGTATAGCTCAAACTGGTATTAAGACGCGCTGTTAAAGAATATTCTTAATAGTAATAATACCTGATTGGAAGATTTATTTATTATTTGGGGATTGTGGAAATTTGAACCTCTTACACATTTAACTGGCAAATCCATATCTTGGACCTGTGACCTCTTGGATAGTAAATATCAAATAATAAAAGTTGGAATTACTAAACAAAAGTTTAAATTGAGAATAATTATAAGTAATTTGTATACCTTTAGTACGATTACTCTATGCATTAGGTTTTAATAATCATGGAAGAGATCAAGTTAACTAGTTTAAATTATTTATTAAGATTGCTACAGGACGAAGAGGTAATTTTTATTAACTTTTAAGGTCTATAGCTTGGACATTTTTTAGTTTCCACCAAGCGTCATTTCTTGTTAAATAGTATTGTGGTGGATTTTTTGAATATAAATTTTGTATAATACCAGGTTTAAGAGGTAATTTTTAACGGTCTGGATCTGGGAGGTATGCTGACATAGAATGTCTATTGCACCAAAGAAATTAGGGCGAGAACCGCAATGGCCAAGGAAGCTTTCAACAAGAAGAGGTTGCTGCAGACCAGCAAGTTGAGTTTGGAACTGAAAAAGAAACTGATGAAATGCTACATTTGAAGCATCGAGCTATGTGAGAAAGTAGAATCTTGGACTCTAAGGAAGATAGAAAGCTTTTACATGTAGTGCTGAATAAGATTTGAGAAGATCAGATAGACGGAGAAGGTGACAAATGAAGAAGTCCTAAGAAGAGTGGTTGAGAAAAGAACCATTTTGGATGTGATCCCTCGGTACAAAGAAAATTATATCAAACAAATCCTTAGAAAGAAATGTCTTCTTCACGACGACATAGAAGGAAAGGTTGAGATAAAGAGGAGCTTAGGAACAATGAGTATTCAAATATAAATAGCTCGAAGGAAAGAAGAAAATTCTGGGAGCTCAAGAAGGAGGCAGAAGACAGGACACGTTGGCGGTCTAAGTTGGCTGACAAAAGAAATGGATCTGTCGTAATAAGACAGAACAACTAATAATAATAAATAAGTTTGATAAGCACTCTTTCTATTAACAGTAAATTCAGTAGTGTAGTTAGTGTAAATCGTTTAAAGCAGACACGTCAATCTTAAGGTATGCCAAACTTTATTCTGTGTGGGCTATGGAGCTTATAATGAACCAAGATTAACTTAGACCCGACTCTTCTTTTCATAAATGTGACTGTACGGTGTCGATGTAAGAAATAGGTGGAGATAGATAGCGGGTGAGAGAGTGTAAGCCAGCAGTTAGTTACCTGCTATAGTGACTTTATCTAGTTCCCATTTAATTCAAGACACTTTGCTTAAAACATTAGGGCAACAATTTCATTGCAGAGAATACAGGAGACGGTGTTACCATTGTAAAGTTTAAGAGTGGAACATTACACCAAAACAGCTGATATGGAAGGGGTAAAGTGGTAGTTTAACAATTCAAGCTGGGATATTAAAAAGTAGGGCATGCTGGAAAGGACCAATAAATAAAGTATAAATTTTGAAATTTAGCATTATTTTGGGGATGCTAGCATTATTTAGCTTTGCTATTGGCACAATATTGCTCACTAGGCTTGGAAATAATTGTCAGGCATTTCTGATACTTGGAGATTGCGGGAAAAAATAAGGGGTGAATCTTAATACTTTATGTAATTTTTTTAACTAAGGTATTAAAATGGGTTCTCTTTACTTATGGTGGCAACCTTTTTTTTAATGCGGTCCTCCCAGTATTTTTTAATTTATATGTGTCTTTTATGATAAAATGTGTTTGACAAACTTAGCTTAAAATATCAATAATATTTAACGAGATTTGTGAGCGCCATTTTGACTCCAGGCTAAGAAGTTTATAAAATAATGTTATCTGAAATCAACATTAAGTTTCGTGTAGTTTAATTTTGTGTCAAGAATCATAGAAACAAAAAAATTATAACATTTTAAGATAACATGTTATACCCAAAATAACAAAAAGCTTGTGTTAACATCGAACACCAGAAGAAGTTTAAGCTAAATATATTACATTAGAACTTATTGGTGCTCTCAAGTCTTAGTTAAAAAGGTTCCATTAAAATTATTCTTTGATCACATGACTTAGGCTCAAAAAACTAAGTCCCTAAAAGGCGTGTTGTTCATAAATCTTAAATCAAAGTGTTACATTCCAAAAAATAATAAAAATAAATGAAAACCTATTTACCAGAAAAATCGGTAGTATTAATCTGAATAATGAACTAATTTGATTATATTCTACCCGATGAAATGGAGAACATTTGATTTTCAACTTTAATAAATAGTTATTATTCACAAGTGCATGATAACTCTTAAAACAATCGAAATAATCAATTTTCCCTTGGCCTACTCATCAAAATTCATTAATTATTTTAGCGATGCAACTTACGACTTTTTCAGGTTATACGCTTAACATAATTTTAATCTACATCAACAGATTGCAGAATTTATCTCTTAGGGTTACTGCTTAAATATTATCTGACGTGATGTATGAAAGAAAATATTTCAATTTTTTTTTTTTAATTACGATATTTTAACTTTAAATATTGGCTCATAAATCCTCTATTACATTTCTCAAGTAAATTGTATTTTCAATTAGGATAAACTATAGTTTACTGTATAATAATACATATATTAGTTTTTCTTTCGATTTAAATCTCAGCAACTATATGGTATAAATATTTTCTTAAATCATCCTGGACATTATATAATAAATGAGCGATTAATGTTAATTATTTAATTTCCTTTTAACTACAATCATTACAAAATACTCGAACCAATATACACAGAATAGTAATTGATTAACTCTTTATATATGTTATCGTGAAATCTGGAAACGCGACGATCACCGTTAATCGACCGTGGTTTCCGGGATTCATTGGTTCACACTCGTGGATGTTGGAAATGAGTGTTAGTTTCTAACATCCACCGGTGATTTCCGGAAGACGTTAAGTGCACCCTGAGTATTTTGGAAAAACAAACATAACAGCAACGATTTTACTTCACTGCAGTTACCTGAAAATTAATAGTTGAACTATAGAACCAAATGCACCATTATAGATAAGTTGCAAATAATTACAAATAATAACACCACAAATGCCGTTACACCCTTACAAAAAGACAAAAAAGGCCACTACAGTTTAAGTTATTTGGTTTAGATTAGGTTAGGTTATGCTAGGTTACTATACAATTCATTCTCAAAAGAAAGAATAAAACACTGCACAATACATAGCACTACTATAGCAGCACGCCGCCCCTGGAACATGTGGTTTCTGTTGCGCAGATAGATGCGCAGTGCATTCTTCATTTATTTACAACATACACAGGTAACCCCCACGATTACTGGTATTTGCCAGTTTGGATCTTTCGATTAAGGATATACACCGGTGAAAGATTGTTAGAAAAATTGAATTTCTGACACTCACCACTGAAACAATGAATCCCGGAAATTGTGTTCGTTTAACGGCAATCGTCACGTTTCAAGCTTTCACAGTAAAATATATATTGTCTATTGACATCGTTTATAACGTCAGCGTCACCACCTTAAATAAATTGACAATCAGACTTTTCTTAAAACTGGTTAAATTATGCGAAAAAGATTTTATAGCTGCTTAGGCATGATCCGACATGAGCCCAGAAGAGCCCAATGACAACCTTTTAACGTTCTCATATAAAAATAAAATATTGTAGTTGTGAACTTACTCGACTTCGAGATTATGATGAACTTTGTTTTATGTGACCCCGAAAACAAACAAAAGTGGATTGTTTACAATGTTTATCTTTCTATAATTGAGCGTAGATCTAAAACGGTTTGAAAGATTTGGATCAAACTTGATATTTTATGTGATTTTTTTTAAAAAATCAAGTTTTTTGAAAGCAGCTATAATGATTTTATTGTAAATGGATATCTATGGAGATTTTGACCTTACAAATAACATCAAAAACTTATTTTTTGGTGGAAAACAAATTTGAAGGTGGCTTAAAGATCAGTGATTTTTATCAAACTCTAAATTTCTCGGAAATAGCTTTAACTATTTTGATTATAATGTATATCTTAGGAGTGTTTTATATAACACATAAGAATGTATAATTGTTTTCGGGGGGCGGGGGTGGGTCTGTTTAACCTTAATTTACTTATGATTGTATTTTTTAAATGTATGTATTTTAAAATTTCTCTAACAATTTGGTTCTAAATGTATATCTGTTAAGTTATATATATCTATTATTTTTGCTATAAAGTATTTAATATTATATTACTGTTGAATCATTTATAATAAAAATTAAAAAAGTTTCTATAACTCTGCTAAAATTTGGTACTTTACATGATAAAAAGTAAGGTATGATTTTCGAATGGTATTTAAGATTTCGTTCAAAATTGCTATCTGGGAATGGCGTTTCATGATGAATAAGAACATATTTTATTTTTTTACAAATATAAATAGTTTAATGGTAATTTATTTATATTTAAGTTTATGGAGAAATTGAAATAAAACAGAAAATTGTATCAACACATTTAAAAAAAATTAATATATGAAGCGTGTTTGAAGTGTTTATGCTTCTTTGAAGAAATTGTAATTTACTGAACATCCAACATTGAGAAAATTAAAATGAGAAATTCTGTGCTATGGCGTGGTACCATTTATTTTTAGTACAATTGAAAGTTATTTGTATGTGTGCTTAAAAATTACGGCTGATAAAATAAGTTCTCTTCAAGATAGAAATATCTTAAAAACCCTACACCAATTCTCGTTTACTTCCTCAAACCATAGCTCCCTTCTCACATAGGTACCAGGCGTATAGGCACTGGAACCAATGCTTTTATTGGACTTTGGTTACGTTCATATCTTCCATTTTTCCACTTTAAAAGCTTGGATATAAATGCCCCAAACTATTTTAGATTCTGGGTAACAATGCTCAATTTGTTCCAACTCATACGAGACTGTATTTAAAATAATCTCTTAAATTAGTTAAAAACAAATATTGTTGGTTTCCACATTGTACTCGACAGTGAAAATTATCTGGAGCAGCAACCTTATGTGTGTGTGTGTGTGTGTGTGTGTGTGTGTGTGTACCTAGTAGATAATCTATACTTATAAAATAACATGTCCTGATTGATTGACTGACTGACTGACTGATTCATCATCGCCGAGCGCAAACTATCAAGGCTACAAGCATGAAATTCGGACTGTATATTCATTTTGTTATGTAGGCACCCACTAAGAAAGGATTTTAGAAAATTCCACCCAAAAGGGGTCAAAGTAGGGGATGATAATATGTATGATAATATGTATGAAAGTCCGTCATTTTGAAAGTTACATAAACAAAATTTTGTATTTCGGTTATTGACGTAAAACAAATAAATACGTGTTTCAGGAATTTTGGAAATTTTATTTAATAAGGGATGAAAAAGGGGGTGAAAGTTTGTATCGGACTTGCATTATTTTTGATCTGAGGTCAAGTTATGGTCATCAACGTAACGTAATATTTTAAATTAATCTGTAAATACATATGTATATTTTCGTATTTGTATATAATCAACTTCCACGCGAGCAAAGCCGCGGGCAACAGCTATCTAGTACAGCATAAAGTAACCCATAGCCATTATATTTTTAGCACCGCGTCTTACTATTCATTTGTGTTATACTCTTAAGTACTAACTAAGCTAATGGGTTATGAATAGGTAATGTTGAATTTAGAGGAATTTAACCCACATTTGCGTGGAGGGAGAGTGGAAAACTATTTAGGATAAACAACTCCTAGTTCATCCGACCTATATTCGAGTCTTGACCTCCCAGTCCTCAACAGTCTAGCTCAACACTATATGAGCGCGTTAGCCAACTAGGCCACCGAGGCGGGTCCATTGCCGTTATTACGATGACTGTTAGTGCTCCATGCAATAAAAATGTAACGTAAGCAAACAAGAAGCTCATTTTATCAGATACAGTCAGAATCATATTTTATCGAGATGTTGTGCTTCTCCGAATATAATCCATCAGCGGGGACATATTCTGGACGAATCAATAACTATCCGAAAGTGAGCTTGAATTACTACCAAAAAAAAAGAAGATTAGGGCAGATTAGATAGATGGTAGGGTTGCGCTTGTCTAGCGGAACCCAGACAATCCGGGTAATTGTTGTGGCGGTACAATACATCGCCAACTGAGATGAAAGCTTTATTTTTCGTGTTTGTGGATATAACATATGAGGGCTAGGATTATACTCTATCGATCTCCTCCATGATGGTGGGATAGTATGTTTAAAATAACATTCGAGTTATTATTAACTAAATATAAGTTAATCTCAATTCAATTGCGTTTACAATTTTTATCTTGAATTTAAAGTTTTAAGTATGTTATTAATTTGTATTCTTATAAAAGAGCGAACATAAATCAAATTAAAATTTGTCTAGATGAATGATACTAATAAAACAGATTAATATTAATAAGAAATTAACAATAGAGTGCATAGCCTAAATATTTTACACTAATGCATAGCCTGGGTCAAATTAATCCGTGTATGGATCTATGGATTTAAAAAAAAATATTTTAAGTAAAGATTTTTTATCATCAAACTTGTTTGTTAATATAAAAATGTGTACACTTGCAAGAGATTATATATTAAAAACTTTTTTTTAAATTAAAATACTTTACACAGATAATAGAAAAAAGACATAAGTTAACCCCTTTGGATGTATATTGACACCAACCTGCTTATCACAGACAATCAGGGCACATGCTAACATTATGTTCATTACAAATATGCTTTTCACATCGATGTCAATGCATACTTGACTTTCTATCAACTTTGCTGGGACACTTTTCACACCTCTTCCTTTACTTTTTGCCAATATTTGCATATACTAGTGGGAAATATATGTCACACAATTTCATGTCTTCTTTGACCTAGGCCTAACTTTGTAAACTAATTGACGCACTTCTCACTAGTATGTGAAGCATGAGTAGATCCTTTGCCAGTTATTTAAAAAAAAATTACATTGCGTGTGAGTAATTTCATTACGATACTCAAGAAGTAGTTGAGTAAATATTACCAACACATTCACGGCTGCAACGTCCGCCATATTTAGAAATACAAACAAGGACCATATTTTTTGTCTGTCTTTTGCACGTGTATGTTCTACTCATCTGGTCAAATGTGTTGACTTCTCCTTTTGTTTGATTATACCACATTATTAACTCCGGCTTTGTTTTCCTCCCAGATTCTGTGTTCTTATCGTTATGCAATGTGCTTGGAATCACTACACTTCTATTCTTCTTTGGTACCAAACTTACTAGAGTCATCTCATCATGAAATCAAAACTTACTTGAAAAAACTGGTCGAGTACGAGATGTTTTCATGCAGTTTGGAACATCTACTTTGTTTTGACGGATGTAAGACGTTTAGAAAAAAGATTTCAAGCCAAAGGCATACTTGTAAACAAGTTATCCATTGTGACGTTTCTGCCACTGTTTTGAATTGATGTTGTTGGCTTGTCAACTATTTTGAAACCAAGATTATTTTCAATGGATCGTCCAGGTTTTTGGTGTTTGAGAAGTAATGGACGGTTCAGTATCCCAGTAAACACCAGACTTATCCAGTATACCTGGCTCTTGACTTTTTGGCAATACCAATTGAGGTGGAACACCATCTTGAGAAACTAACGTTTCTTCATCCGAAGCAATGGACTTCCTGTCTGATGGTACATACAAACTGTCATCACTCTTAATTTCAAGTAAAGGTTGTTTATGCTCCTCATCTTCACTTGGTTCTGACACATCTGAACCAGCA
Source organism: Timema monikensis (assembly GCA_902151445.1). Lineage (NCBI taxonomy): Eukaryota > Metazoa > Arthropoda > Insecta > Phasmatodea > Timematidae > Timema > Timema monikensis. The sequence continues at coordinate 114,461 of CABFVZ010002355.1, read as the reverse complement.
CTCAACTCTTCCTGTATTTACCCCCCACCCCGTCAAACACTGTCTCAGAGAAGCCATATTATCTGCAAAATTTGGTCAAATATTGTAGCCTATGTCAATAAGACCAAAGTTATAGTAAAAATCCAATTCAATTTCATATAAATGTATCAATAAAAATTTGGTAAAGTATATCAAAATGTCGGTGATCTGGTGGTCTAGGGGTAAGGTGTCAGACTTCTATGCTGGCGGCCGGGGTTCAATCCTCGGTCCCGGCAAAGATTTATCTGATTGCCAAACCCTTCCTTCACCTCTGACAAGACATCTTGTGAATGTGGGGAATGCCAGGTCGCCACCGTGGTTCGGATTCCACGTTAAACTGTAGGTCCTTCATTTCATCTCACAATCACCCTACCATTACACATTAGCGTAAGTGCGTATAACCCGAACGGGTAGTAAGACGCGGTGCTAATAATAATAATAATAATAATAATAATAATAATAATAATAATATATCAAAATATTCAAGGCTACTTGGCAGCAGCCAAGTTTATAAAATATTTTATAAACTAATAAATAACTAGTAAAAACAGAACAAAATAGTAATGAATATGAAATAATTTTATATAAAAAAACTTTTACACATAAAACCGAAGTATTAGGTGAAATGAATAAGGATAAAGGAGAATAGCCTTTTGCGAAGTTTTGAGATCTGGTGTCGGAGGAGAATAAAGATGATAAAGTGGACGGATTGGGTAACTAATTAAGAGGTTCTAAGATGAGTAAATTAAAATATAACCATTCATGTTATTCTATGAAGAAAGAGTAAATGGATGGACCACATTTTGATAATGGATGGGTTATTGAGTTTTGTCATAGAAGGAAAAGTGGACGATAAATAGAGGGCTAATAATATCACAAATGAAATTGATTGATGCCTTCAAAAAGGAAAGAAGACAAACTTTCAGGATCTAACAGAACATTCTAGAAGACTACATATTTTTAACAAAGAAACGTGGAATAAAACATAACACCTACCCTAAAAAAAACTCAAATGTTATAGTTTGATAAATACAACCAAACGAATTATTTTCAAATAAAGAATATCCACTAGTTATGATTATTAAACATTGGTTAGTGGTAATAAAAATTGAAATTTACCTGTCAAATAAATTATTATTGTGACGAATGTAACTTATAACGTAAATGTCTAAGACTCCATTTCACAGACAACTTTTCTCAAAAACAATAAACACTAAAATAAGAATGCTACCAATCTAATAATACAAAATTTCAAAATAACAAAGTGTTTATAGTTAGTTACAAGAGCACCACTGTTCATTAGATACCTTATAGTTAGACAAATACATATTTTTATATGTTATAAGAACATGGGTCTGATTGACCCAGCTATGCATTCTAGCGGTGGTTATGAATTTGATTTTTTTTTAACCAATTGAATTAGATAAAAAACACAAATCCTACAACATTTGTAGAGATGTCAAAAATAACCTAGCTATAAAAGGCCATTAAACAGAAAATATTAGTAATAATGCATGTCAACGAGTCAATATGACCCAGGCAAAGCATCTTAGGGTTAAAGTTTTATAGACTACGCATATAATTTAAAGCATATTAGATGATTTTACCATTATTTTCAAATAATTAAATAAAGTACAAACCAACCGTACACTGCCATAAGCATCTGGTAGAAATTATTAACAGTTTTTAATAGAATATGTAATTGAATGCTGACATTTTTTAATTTTTTTGAATATTTTAATTATAAGATAACTCTTCGAGAAAACCTCTTCTTACTCTATATAGTAAATTTTATATTTGCAAGAAGAGACAGAAACGAGGGATTGAAGCAACACAAAATGAAAAACTTTTTTCTCTCTTGATTTAAAAAATTATTTTAAACGTTTCACACTCCTGGTTTAAGAAATGCAATGTAACAAAACATAAGTTAGATCAAGGGTTTGCGTGCTAACGATACATTTTATTCAAAAGGGAGTAGTAACAGTGTAAAATGTGAACTATATTCAGTTTCGCTGCAGAAGTAATATTGTGTTCATTTCGTTCTATTTATGGGTATCTCTTTCTTATACCTTATTATTGATTTAAAAAAAAAATATAACCATCACCTTATCATGTTTTTAATTATATTAAATAACCCCTTAAAGAATTTAACCCCTATCTCAACCTCCAAGCACAACAGTCAAAACTATCAATTTGCAGTAAATTGTCAATACAAGAGTTGAATTCAATATAAAAAATATAATATACAACCAATGAATATTGAAACTTTGATGTTTAATAAATATAGTGTGACAATTTAAGTATGGAAGACTTATATATATATATATGACTAGATTGAAGATAAAATAAAAATGTTATGACATTATAAAAGTAAGACTATCTTACATAAAATACATATAACAAATAACATTTTAAAATAATAAATTAAAACAAATAGTTTAAGTCAATAGAACAGTACGAAATATAAATTGATAATATTATGGTTGCTAATTTGTAAGATTGAAGAATAAATTGTAAAATTGAAGTTATATTTTTTGTTATTGAATTCTTATCTGAATTTGAGTGCCCTTGCTCCTTTTTTCTCAAGCTGGTATGAATCAGCTTAAAGTTGCTGCGACATGTTTCGGCGTAACAAATGACGCCATCATCAGGCTATAGAATAAAAAATCAAAACAAATTATGGCCCAATCCAGTGTAAATTGTTTTGGACTCCAAGTTTTTTAGATTTCCCTCCTTCCCTAACTATTACATAGTAAGTTATTATCTAAGCTCCAGGTGTTATTTAAATCGATGTATGGAACTAACTAATCTTATATATATATATATATATATACACTCAGTTTACTTTTACATGTTACAGGCTTAATTTGTTCAGTTCCACTATGGTGTAGCTTATAATATAATATTATAATGTAATGTCACATCACGTTATAACATCGACGTTATTACGTAGACATATAAACTTAGATTCCAAATTGTTTTCTAAGTCACAGTTAATGTTGTGTTTATATATTTTCGTAGACATCATCTTTTCCAAAAAGTATCATCTCACCAAGAACTAAAGATTGCAAAATCCCCTCTTATATATACATATATATACATACATATATATGTGTGTGTGTTAAAATAAGTCTGCTGACATTAAAATTAAACGGAGTGTACAGTATATCGAATTTGCTATTGTATTTTTCTGTTTGGCATGTAGGTAAAAGCTCTGCTATATACAGAGCTTGGAGTTCCAAGTTTAAAATCAGATAAGGGTTTTAAATTCGTACGTATTATTTGAACAAAAGAATTCAATACTACACTAATCCTCAGATTCTTTTAAAATCTGAAATAAATCAAATGAACGTTTCATCCTTTTTAAAAAAAAACATATTACGTAAAGTTAAGTTTTAATGTATTAAAACCAGTTACGGTGCTCATATCTAAGTTGTCAATCCAGCGATACCTTTAGGGTAGGAAATAACTTGGATAAATGTGTCATATTTTGACAGATCATAGATCTCGCCAATTAATTCATGTCAGATATGGTATTGTACGTACAAATGGAGTTTTTAAATGATTGTAATCACTTTGTACTAGAATGTGGGGGTCATAATAAACTTATTGATTATATAGATTAAGCTATTTTATCAAATGACGATAATTTTATTATTACACTAATTAAAGGATAAAATGGTTGATAGAAAAATACTACAGTATCTCGATTTTAGATAATTATTTAGACTTCTTAATTATTTTATATTATAATTAATTTATATAATTAATTATGAACTATGATGAAAATAAATTTGATACTAGAGGGTGTTTTTCAAAGAGGAAAAGGGGAGAGATGTAGGTAGCTGAATGTGAAACTTTCTTTAAACATGTGATTATATTTTTTAATGATTTTGGTAGGTACCCCTAGTTAACCCTTAAAGGTATCCATAATACATTACATTGTACTTTTATCATGCAGCTTATAAGATTAGGGCTATAGTATAATCAGTCACGGTAAGACTGCTACCTTTCAGCGTAAACATATTGTACCAAGCCTATAACATCAAACTAAACATATTCATCTAGTTTTACTCTTTTATTAAACATTAAAGATAAACAATAGATGAATAGCACGTGATGGTGACCTGGCGGTCTAGGGGTAAGGTGTCAGACTTCTGTGCTGGTGGCCGGGGTTCAATCCTCGATCCCGGCACAAATTTATCTGACTGCCAAACCCTTCCTTCACCTCTGACAAGACGTGTATTAATCACAACTTGTGAATTTGTGGAATGCCAGGCCTCCACCGTGGTTCGGATCTCACGTTAAACTGTAGGTTCTCCATCTCTTCTCACAATCACTCTACCATTTTCCCATTATCGTAAGAGCGTATAACCCGAACGGTTAGTAAAACGCGGTACTAATATCAATAATAATAATAATAATAATAATAATAATAGCACGTGATGACTAAAATTTCCTTGCGTAGAAAGATACTTCTTTAGAATGATCCACACAAATCTCACTAAGTAAGCTAAGGAAATAAGACCTTTTGATAAGATACAATTAAAGTGTTTAGTTACATTTTAAACATTACTTTGGTGAAACAGCTATCTAAATTATTGGGAAGTTGGTCATTTGTTAATCACACTGCTTGTCAACATATCGTGTGTTACTTGACTATTTTACATGAAGCAATACATTTTAAGCTGTGTTATATATTTTAAAATTCTGTGAACGTTAATTATGAAATAGATTGTACAAAGCCAAGGAGGATTTGTTGAGCAAAATTTGTTTTGGATGTATCCCAAGAGATGCTCGCAAATATAAATAAAATTTAATATACTTTTATTGTGGTTCAAATAAACTGGACTAAGTATCTTAAAACAAAAGCTAAATAAATCTTGCTATACGAGTATAAATATCACACTTTTAACACTTCAGTAATATATATTTATTTTGGGTTGTATGGCCCGGCTTGGTAAATCATATAAGATTTTAAAAATTTGAAAATTTTGAACAAATTTGATTTCAACTATACTCAACCTACATATAAAATATTTGTTCAGATAATAACTAATACATTTTTAAGTTGATGATATACACCTGACTCTTATCAGTAATCAACCACCTTTGGTAGTCAAAAGGCCAAAGGAAGACATCTCCCTCGCAATTGAATGGATTGCCGATGAAGGGAGACCAAGTTTCAAATCCCATTCAGGTGATTGAGAATTTCTTGAAATGGTTTTACACTTTACCTCTACACAATTTCAGGTACAATATACAATTACACATCTTATCAACAAGATTTACTCATTCTTTACACATTAGTGTAATTAGTTATTGTGCGCATAGCCCGAACGGGGTGAAAAAATAAATACATATTTGCTCAGTTTACACGCAATATTTGTTTGTAGAGTGATTATTAATTAATAAATGTTTATTTTGTACTAAATCCATACTCCAAAATGTTGAGGTTTGGTGTGGATTCTGGGGAACTTAAGCTTAATTTTATGGGTGTATCTTCAGCCTTTAAATATTTATAATATATATTCAAGACATTGGGTATTATATGATCATACAAATAGTGTATGGCACGTGCTTTTCATTTGTCCTAGATACATTAAATATGTACACATGTTCTAATATATTTATTATTATTTACCACCATTTTCGTCACACTACCAAACAAAATAAATTTGTTTAAAGTCTTGTGTGTGTTTGTGTGTCTAAGAGAATTTTGTATTTATTTCTGTATAACATTGCTTATATAGTAAGAAGATGGTAGGAAGAATGGTATCTGACGGTTTTGAAAGTTAATAGAACTATATATATGTAGTCATACTTCAAGTCATGCGGTAGGCAGCTATCACATTTGATTGAAAGTATCAATGTCAATAAAACAATACCTGCAATATAACCTAAAGATAGATTCCTGCTTTCTAAACCACCTTTTCTATTATGTTAGGACCATACTCATGAAATATGACAAAGAAACGCATAAAATGTGTGCAACACAAAATTAAAAATACTGTTAAAATATATTTTTATTTTATCTGGGGTTTAAAGGGTTGCTAGAAGGAGGACAGGACCCCCTTTGGAGTTGATTTCTCCGTCACTCCCCCTTCTTTAAAAGTGCTAAGGGAGCCTCTACCCACACTAAACTAGTAAAGGTGTTTTAAATCTTTTGATAATAATATTAGGCACTCAAACGTGGACCTAAAGATCAAACTGCACTTTCAAACATGGCTAATACTATAAAATAAATTATATAATTTGAAGAAATTTTTGGATAGTGGATCCGATGATATTTTAAGAATACAATAATATTTAATTTTTACCAAACTCAGTACACCCATATATTTGCCTTAAAAAAAGTTTGTATCTGTTGTTCTGAACAGTTTTGACTGTACACTCCGATGAACTGTACTGTTTTGTATAATCAATCCTTTAAAATTATTATTATTACTTTAATTGAAATATATTTATAATATCATCAAATTACGACATAATATATTAAAATATTTCTGACATAATAGCAATAACTTAAAACATCTACCTACAGCAGCTTTATTTTATTCTATAAATAAATTATCAATTTATGATAATGCATTTACAGTTATATAGCGAAACCAGTGTATTTGAATGTTTATGTAAGTCTGCACAAATTATATATTTAATAGTAGTAATTATTCCCGATTGTAAAATATATTACTTAAAGGAAATAAAATATATCTTATTACCAAATTATTGTTTAGAGTTTTAAAAAAGTGCATAGATGGTTAGACCTATTTTTAAGTTTGGAAACAAAATAATTGTAGTTTATTTAATCAATATTTAACTTACTTTTATAATACTAACTTTTCTTATATATTACATGCTTGACGAAAATCGTGAACCAAATTTGTATAATCTCATCTCCGTATCTACTGACAACAACACTGTGGTTCTGAAACTTTGTAAGTTCATTATATACTTTTAATCCTGGCTCTGTCCCGGCTATAATTTCAATAGAAAAGTATTTTAGATGCTAATTTTTGGGTCATAGGACTAAGGAGAAGTTTTGTAACAATAAATAAAAAAAATATTTGGAAGATAATTTATTTTTTAGATTAGCGTCGATAAAATTTAATGCAATTTTGTTATTTTGCTATCTGAAACTTTACAACTTTTGTAATTAATTGTTCCACGCAAAATTCCAACACACCAATACTTTATAAAATCGTGTACGTACGTGAAATAAAAATGAACTTTTTATTTGCATTTAAAATATTTTACACAGCCCCATTTAAATGAAAACTTGAATTACTAATTAATTTTTTACTATAAGAAACTTCAAACATATAGAATTCATATAAATACAATGCACACAATTATCAGAATTGTTTTTTGAAAGAGATACACTGATTAATCCTAACTACAATATTTTTATTAAAAAAAATTGATGCGTTGGTTAAATGTAAGAAGGCTTATTTATTTTAATAACACAAAAAAACTTCGTTTCACTAAACCTTTTTGTGTAATCCTGTGTGTGCCCAGCAATAGATTATTATTGTATTCAGTGTTGGGGTATAGCAAATCATTAACAATATGTTAGCTTTTAAAATTCTTTCCACACTCAACTCTTTATTTTAGTGTGATAGTTAAGCTATAATATAAATAATTTTGTGATAGCGACAAGGAATTTGATATTGATAATATATATTTTATGCTTCTAAAAAATGAAATATTTGTCAAAAATAAAAGCAAACAATGTTCCTTTAAGTTAAGATTCGAAATATATTGTTTTATTTTGCAATATAATTTAAAAAAAATATTGTTCACTATTAATTTTCTACGACACTTCAGAAAATAACATTTTTCTTTCCTGAACACAAGCAAAATTAATTAAAGTAATCGATTAATTTAAACCACGTACATCTAAGAACAATATTAGCTCAAGTGATGGTGCTAGCGTAATTTAAGCAATCATTCAACAACCACATAACTGAAATATTATATTATTTTCTTTTACAGATTCGTTCATAAACATTCGACATTGTTGAAAAATAGCTTCGGTTGTTGTATGGTCAAAGTCATCGCTCTCGCAATAGACTAAACTGCTGGTGATGGGGGAATTGGGGTTAAAATCTCTATCAGTTGTAGTGAGGGTATTTTTAAAATGGGTTTTCACTCTCTTTTAACACCATTCAGGATACACGTGCTATAAGTTAAGCCTTCCTAATACCAAACACATTAGCGTATAATATACATATTAGCGTATACATACATAATATAGCGTGTATAGCCCTGATGGGTAGTAAGACTATGTGATAAAAAAATATTTTTTAGAATTTTCAAAATTCAAAAAATGTATATATATATATATCTCCAATAAACTGGAAACAGTGATTTATCATTATCGTGACACGCGTGTTAACTATAAACTCAAAGATAAAAGAGTAAGATATTGAGCAATTATCTAAGTTCATTAACTAATTTTCTAACTCTCTTATATATTTCTCCTCCTTTAAGCTTCGTGCACCAGCGAGTGGAATGGCAAACCGAACGCCTAGCCACGCAAAGTGCAGCAACATTTCAGCGAACCTGCAACAAAACTACGCGCATTCCCCCAATCCACTCAATGTCGGTGTTTCGACGAAACATCAAAGAGAGGTGCTCGTACGTGTTCCAACAGTGTGGACAGGTAAGCGAACATTTCGAAGAACATGGATTCTACTTCAGCTGAGAGATGAGAAAAAAAAACACGTTATTTTTGATGTACGGTTCATTGATTATTGTTTCAAGAATTTAAAAAAGTACATTTGAAACAAAAATGCATTCAGGCATGGGCGGCAGAACCGTAGGGGGCCGAGGGGGGGGGCAGGGGGGAGGTCCAATATTCTAAAAAAAAGTGATTACTTATATTTTTAAATCTAATAAAAAGTAATTACTATTTATATGCGGCTGCCAATTATTGTTGATACATATTCTCCCTGGGTTTGGACGTTACTAACGGAAAACCAGCGAGCCGAACACCCTTACCACCTGTCAAGTGTTCCCCAAGCAGTTCGGCGTAAGGTTCGCCATTCCGCTCGCTGGTGTGTACGTGGCTTAACTGTGATAAAAGTGCGGGAAGTATTGTAATTGAGACTGATGGTACAAAGTGTATAGAAATATGTACACTTCTTAGAACCTGGAGGAAAGCAGCTATATCTTGATTAATTACGTTCACCCTAACTTATAGACAACACTATAGTGGAACCAAGAAATGTAAGATTGTTACCTCTTAGGGTAAACAAAGGATATAATATAAAATGTTAAAACTTTGGCACGGTAGAGTGGAAACATGTTTTAGATTAGGCACGTACAGGCAGTGCCTAGCCGACATTACACCATATGAAACTAATATATTAGTTTTTGTTTTGCGTCAAATGAAACTTTAAGAAATGAACAACTTTTCTCCAGCAAGGACGTTTTATACCGACACAAATTTTAGATATGGTGTTCTAATAATACTTGTTATTAATAGTACCTAACATGCACATTCTGAGATGTATTATTATATCAGCGAACGACTTACAAATTAACTTAGCTCTTGATTCTATAGCATAAACAAAATCCGGTCTCCTGATAAATTTGTGTGACATGAACAAATCTAAATTCACCATTTATATATTTTTCAAACATTTTGAGAATCCAAACTTGGACCTATATTTCACTGGTAAGTAGTAAGTCCTATTAAGCAATAATAGGCGCCCATTTGAAATATCCTAATTTATTAACACATTATTTTTGTAAGGCCCATAGTGTTTTAATATATTACAATAAACCTTAACATTAAAAACACAAATACAATTTTGTATATTGTTAGGGATATAAAATAAAGATACATTGGTACTTGACTTTATTTTAATTATTTTTAAATGCGAAGCAATATTTTCCTGATTTAAAGGGTAAGGCGGTAACTGCCAAACTCAATTAAAGTAGACTATCCTTTATCGCAGAAAATAAGAGAAAGTTAATATATTTTACATTAACTTCGCTTTAATATATAATTTGTCCTTCGTGACGTGTACATAAGGTCTGTATACATCCTACTTAGAATTCCGTTAAGATTTTTATACCATTTGTTTTATAAACAGCACGATTTCAATTGAATATTTCTATCTGGTGTCGGAAATAGTTTGTGAGAATAAAAGCTTCAAACAGGAACTAAATAAATTGGTAATAGTCTACGGAAATATATCAAACTTGATATCACCTTATAGTGTTTAGTACCTAAAAAAATGAACGTTAGAATACACTAAAATACTAAGTACACATTAACTAGATAGAGTGGGCCAAATTTAGAGATAATCGGGATAAGAGGCTAAGATAAGTTGTGTAGACAAGATTCGAACAAGTGGATTATTGGGAAAGTACAATCAAGAGGGCATCACATATGTGTGAATAACATCAAAGTATAGAATGGCATATACATATATGAAAGATACTTATTATACCCTAGTTAACTTACATAAATAACTAAATATAACTCAGGGTTTTACAGACACAGGATAACAAAACAGTAACTTAAAGCAAATACATTATTATAGGTGTCTATAAAGTAGATATTCCTATTTTGTTTTATGAACCATAATGGATAAATTATTTTGGTGTTCTTTCCTTTTAATTTGTGAAAGAAACATAAACAAATTAGGACGTGCTATTTGAATTACTAATGCTGTATATATGATAAATTCCGTGATCAAAGAGAAAGTTATGTCTGTAATATTCTGAAGGCGGTAATGAATAATAAATTATGGACAAATAACAGCATTTCTTAAATTGTGTTTCATAAAAAATATAGGGAAAAGGTAAACAAATGCAACGAAGAAGAAATAAAGAAGACGAGAACTTCATTTAAAAGTCAAAGAATAAGAAAACGACGATGTCAACGAAAAAGAAATAAAATTTAAATAATGACGAGAAAAAGTGAAAGAAGAAATCACGACAAAAAAGAATCAAGAAAATGAAAGAAGAACAGTAAGAATAATTGGAATAAAGTGAGATTAACAACAAAGAAGAATACCCAAAAATCATTTCTTAAAACAATGTAGGGGTGAATAATATAGACGCAGAAAGAAGAAATGTAAGAACGTAAATAGAAAACAAAGAGAGTAAAAAAATAAGATAAATGAACCAACACGAGTCTGAAGATATATGTCAGGAAAGGAAGAAAAATCAGAGCGACTGAATAAAAAAACAAACTTAATTCTAAGGAAAGTGACTAAATTATTAAGTTGTTGGATGCAGATAACAAGATTTATATGTAAGACAGTTTAGAAGAAAACAGAGGGGAAATTGAAAGTATCTTTTTGTGAAAGTAAAATAAAATGAAGTAAACCCTATCCACGAATTTTGAGCAGTTACGTTCCATTAACACACGTGAGATGTGAGCAGTCATGTGCCATCATCACACGTGAGATGTGAGCAGTCACGTACCATTATCACACGTGAGATGTGAGCAGTCACGTACCATTATCACACGTGAGATGTGAGCAGTTACGTGCCATTATCACACTTGAAATGTGAGCTGTTACGTGCCATTATCACACTTGAGATGTGAGCTGTTACGTGCCATTATCACACTTGAAATGTGAGCTATTACGTGCCATTATCATACTTGAAATGTGAGTTGTTACGTGCCATTATCACACTTGAGATGTGAGCTGTTACGTGCCATTATCACACTTGAGATGTGAGCTGTTACGTGCCATTATCACACTTGAGATGTGAGCTGTTACGTGCCATTTTCACACGTGAGATGTGAGCAGTTACGTGCCATTATCACACTTGAAATGTGAGCTGTTACGTGCCATTATCACACGTGAGATATGAGCAGTTACGTGCCATTATCACACGTGAGATGTGAGCAGTTACGTGCCATTATCACACTTGAGGTGTGAGCAGTTACGTGCCATTGTATCACGTGAAGTGTCAGCAGTCCCACGTCATTTTCTCCATGAAGTGCGAGCAGTATCATACCACTGTTTCACATGAAGTGTGGGCAGCTCTGTTCAATTGTATCACGTGGAGTGTGAGCAGTTCTGTGCGATTGTCTCCGTGAAGTGCGAGAAGTCTCACTCCAGTGTATCACGTGAAGTGTGAGCAGTCTCGCCCCATTGCATCACGTGAAGTGCGAGAAGTCTCACCCCAGTGTATCACGTGAAGTGTGAGCAGTCTCGCCCCATTGTATCACGTGAAGCGTGAGCAGTCTCGCCCCAGTGTATCACGTGAACTGTAAGCAGTCTCTCCCCAGTGTATCACGTGAAGTGTGAGCAGTCTCGCCCCATTGCATCACGTGAAGCGCGAGAAGTCTCACTTTAGTGTATCACGTGAAGTGTGAGCAGTCTCGCCCCATTGCATCACGTGAAGTGCGAGAAGTCTCGCCCCAGTGTATCACGTGAACTGTAAGCAGTTCCGTGCAATTGTCTCCGTGAAATGTGAGCAGTTCCACGTTATTTTATCACGTCAAGTGTGAACAGTCCCAAGCCATTAATAAATATTATTGTAACCCATCCGTCCAAACATTCTTACAATTATATGCACTAGAAACTTTATTCTTTATTAATTTGTTAATCACAAAAGCAATTCTAGAAAACGCCTATATCGTAAATCTATCTACCTCATGAAACAAAACTATAAAATATTGTTTAAAAAAGTACTAAATCGCTTAAGATTAATCCATAATTATATAAATGATTAAACTCATATAAACCAGCCTGTTTCAAACAAACATAAGACACCTCAATCGTTCAAACAATTTAGAAGCTTTGATGGCAACAATAAACATGTAACTAGACTAGTATTAATCTTTTGTGTCATTGAAGTCCAGGCAGAGGTTTCTTGAAATAGGAAAAATGGTATTGGCCTACAGCTTCTGCTACAAATATCAGAATCTACTAAAAAAGACAATACGACACGTTATCTCAGTCCTTAAGGTGTCTGTCTACTGGACTAAAACTCCCGGGTTCGATTCATGGCATGTCTGAAAACTTTATCATTGGTGGAATGTGGGTTTACCCTTTCACAGTGATGAATTAACGGCTGGGGACTGGATGTTGTGCTTGTCCTAGTCGTAAGCTAGATTATAAGGCATATGAAGCTGCGACAGGCCTAGAAATCTGACAGTGGTTTGAATAAAAAACTGATCCAGGTCATTGGCTGGAAGCATTTATGGATGTGTACTATAAATAAATTAAAATAGATTACAAACTTGATTGAAACCATTCTATACAAACATTGACCCACCAAACAATAATTTACTTTTGAACCAATAATTATTCTGTTCCTGTTGACAAAATGAACTACCCCTAATTTTTTGTACACCACTGCCTACTGATCAAGGTTTCTAGATTCATCCTTGATATACCTTGATATGTAGTATGGAAGAACGCAAAAGTGCGGACCGAAGCGATCTTAAGATGATAATATTTCCATTTGAAAATCCTAATACGTACCAATCAGTGGAGCCCGAGTCTTATCAGCAGAAATCCCACAGGAAATCTTCGGTGGTAGGGTGGATAAAAATGGCTCTCTCTTGACACTTTATTGGGCGCTCAGCGCGGTGAAACTATTTTCATTTTCAACCTCCTCTTTTCCTCTCTTTTTCTCCTTTAAAACTTTCATCTATTTTATGTCTCACACACTACTCTTGTTAGATCTTTGTTACACCTTTGTTGCCACATTTTCATTGTACCTTTGTTACAACCTTGTAGCACACTTGTTGAACCCTTGTTACACCATTGCTACGAGCTTGTTACACCTTTGTTACACCCTCGTTGTACCTTTGCTATAACCTTGTTACACCATTGCTACTAGCTTGTTATACCTTTTTTACAACTATGTAACACTTTTTGCACCCTTGTAAAACCTTTGATATGAGCTTGTTATACCTTTGTTACACCCTCATTGTGCCTTTGTTACACCCTAATTTCACATTTGTTACAACCCTGTAACACATTTTTGCACCCTTGTTACACCATTGCTACGAGCTTGTTACATCTTTGTTACACCTTCGTTGTACTTTTGTTATAACTTTGTTACACCATTGCTACACCCTCGTTGTACCTTTGTTACAAATTTGTAACACAATTTTTGCACCCTTGTTACACCTTTGTTACACCCTTGTTGTACTTTTGTTATAACCTTGTTACACCATTGCTACTAGTTTGTTATACCTTTGATACACCCTCGTAACTTTGTTACAAATTTGTAACACAATTTTTGCACCCTTGTAACACCTTTGCTACGAGCTTGTTATACCTTTATTACACACTTATTGTACCATTGTTACAACCTGTTGCGAGCTTGTTATACCTTTGTTATATCCTCGTTGCAACCTTATAAGGCCCTTGTTGCATCTTGGTTACAAACTTGCTACGATCTTGTTACACCCTTGTAGCAATATTGTTACACCCTTGTAATAACCTTGCTTTACCGTTGTTACAACCTTGTTAAGCCCTTGGTATAACACTTTTGCACCCGTGATACAACTTTGTTACATTATTTTTATAGTCTTGTTAAACCTTTGCTACACCATTGTTAAATCCTTGTTACACCCTTGTTACAATATTGTTACACTTTGTCGCCATTTAGTCATAAATCAAAATTATACAAGTCAGCTTGATTAAAGATGATAACAATTTTACTAGTGGTTGTTGTAACGGGCTAACCAGTTCAGCCCTGTACTGCCTAAATCTGCTGCACATTATCATTGCTCAAGAATATATATTGTACACTAATTAAATATATGTATTAATGTATATCTCCATGTGTTACATACCACACCTCGGAAACATCGTTGAACAAGAACGGCGCCATCAGAAGTGTTGACCACTCACGCTGTTCCGCTAGCACTGCACTTGACTCGTCGGAGCGATCATAACAATTGACTGGATCATAGTTTGGTGTGGCTGGAGCCTACGTGATTTTAACAACGTAGAGGGATGTCGCCTCCTTCTTTCCTCCCCATGGTTCATCTCTTTCAGCCACTACAAAGCTCCACAGTTTGCTGGGAACCACACACCATAATACATCACCAGTCAATAGTCGACATCTTCATCCAGTCCACACTACAAAACATCTGGTCGTGACGATGCTGCCGAAGGACAGACCAGACAGACGGAATTAACAAGCCGTTTCTTTTAACATTTAAATTGTAGGGGATATTATTGTGCCTGCCAAGAGTATTAGCCACTCTCGTCTTATTCTACATGTTATTTAGGTTAGCCTTTTAATGATATGGTTCACATGCCGTGGAGTGATTTTAGACTCCACCTGTTTTCTGCTTGGTCCTTGAGACCAGCAGTTTGAATAGGGATGATTTCCACTCTTTAGCCTGCGTGACCATGTTATAGTCAGCAAGGCCTTCAGTCGGGAAAGGAGCTGTTTAGGTTGTTCCAGGCCTGATGGTTATACCTAGATAGGTTTAGGTTTGCATTTCTGGCGTTTGTATGTTGATTAAACTTGTGTTGGTCACCAGTTGGCCGTGATCAACCTGTGGGTCATTTCTACCCGTCTAGTAAGGCTCGCGTTTTGTAAGCTATTTAACTTATGTTACTCAACTTGTGGGACTTTTATGCCCCTCTGCCGGGGCTTGCATCAAACTAACTTTCATGTTAGATTACCATTAGGGGGAGTTTTATGCCTTCTTTATTTATTTATTGCAAGCCCTGCATGGTCATTTTTGTAATGCTTCTGTCTTAGACCAGTTGGTTGTGCGCCAGCTCACGTTAAGTCAAGGCCTAGAACCCTTAATTAGATATTTTCTTATGTGTATTTTAGGTTGATCCATTTATGACTGAAGCTGAAAGGCATCTGTAGCCTAGCCTTTAGGATCTAGCTGGCTTCACTGGCGAGAACAGTTCTCATCTCTTATCATTGGATTATTCTTGCTAGGTTCTGAGCAGATTCCGTTAGGGCCCAGTTCTTGTGCGGTAGCTCTAAGTCGTTTGTTGCAACAAATTACCTGTTGCTACCTTATTGTATAGGATGTCGTGACCTCCCGGTACAAAGGGATGGGGGGGAAATTGTCATACATTATTATTACTATTATTATTGTTATTATCTGCTGCTAGCACAGCGATACCTTTTGAGAGGACTGGTGTAACACGAGTTAAACATAAGCTTAACCTGACGTGCAAGATCATGCGCTTCACGCCCAATACTCTGTTTTGTAGAGTACTAATTATTCAACTACCTGTTTTGTTAATTATCCTGGCCAACTGTATTGACCGTTTTAGGGAATGTTGGATTGTGTTATGATGTTACTCAATGTATTTACTCAGCCTTTGTTATATTAAATTTGTCAACATGAATTTTTATCATCTTCTTTCAAGTTCTTTCCTTTCGTGTTTATTTACCTTGTTTTACGTAATCGGCTTCTCTCGTGTTAACCAGAGCATCTTGGTTACAGACTTAATACGAACTTGTTACACCCTTGTAATAACCTTGATTTACTGTTGTCACAACCTTGTTAAACCCTTGGTACAATATTGTTACACTATTTTTACAGTCTTGTTAATCCTTTGCTACACTATTGTTACATCATTGTTACACTTTGTCACCATTAGTCATAAATCATAATCAAACAGGTCAGCTTGATTAAAGTTGATAATAATTTTACTAGTGGCTGTGTTCAAAAACAAGGTACCTAGGAATATATTCGATCCATAATGGAGTGCGGCTACTGGTGAGTGAGTGTAGGAGGTTACATAATTATGGATTAAATACCCTGTACTCGTCAAAGACAATGTAAGGATAATCAAGTCTCGTATATTATGGTGTGCAGGACATGCAGCGTAAAGGGGATACTTTAGAGACGTGTTCAGAGACTATAATCTAGACACCGATTTTCCTGTAAATAGTTGTCTACCATTTATGCGGTAAAGACGTGTGGGGTGTCATTTTATTAAGGTTTTTTGGTGTGGATTAGAGATTATTACAGCCCGGAAGTTTAAATTGATAGCTTTCTTATTTTTGAAGAATCAAATATCCGAAGCTATTATTTATGCTTTTAGTGAGGAATTCTCCATCTAGATATAATATTCTGAAAATCGAAAAATGACACCTGGACACGGGAATCAAACCCGGGATTTTGGCTTAGTAGGCCTACGCAATGCTCTAACCACTGAGCTATCCAGGAATCATCCCGTGCCCAGGGCAAATAGTCAATGAACTTTATCACATTATTTCATGATTCCCAACGTATACCTAAGAGACCTGTTCAACTTACGTTTATCATTTTTAGATATTGTGGATATTTTCCTCTGTCTCAAATCAGCAACAAGGATTTGAGATCGGCTCTTATAAGTATCCGCTTGGGAAGAGACTATTCCGTGGATGTTTGCATATGACCGGCAAAATTATGCTAGGCGAAATGGAAGTCTTCAAGAAAAGAACCAAGACGTCCATGAAGCGTTTATCAGGCAAGAATTTGCCGTACAGCTGCTGTCTGATAGGAATATTTTCCGTCCGTTCTATTGAAGCAGATAAAGCGATTGAAACAACTCAAGACTGCTATGGGCAGAAGCATGTTCTTGAATGTGAAGTAATTTGGTGCCTATTAGTTGACTATCCTGTCCTTTTTATCCACCACTGGGTGTCTTAGTCGTGGGTATTGGGTGAAACCTTGTTGATGGAGTCCTAATACCAAGATCTTCTAATCATCGGGTTCTACAGTGGGTTGACGTCCTAATAGTTTGTGAGAGTCAATATTAGGTAAGTTTGAGAGTTAGGAATATGAATATGATTATGAATACTCTTTTGGATGGTTGAATGGTTGATGAGAGTCCGAGGTGTAATCACTTTGGTGGTGATTAAAATGAAAGACTGGATGATAAATACATGGTTTACACTTGGTTGGACTTACTATATTCTTATATGATTTATTGAAATATTTTCATTTATATTGCTACAGCAATTTCATACTGACCTCTAAAATGAACTAAGGGAGTCTTACACCTTTTCTTCAGCCCAAGATGCAGTATATTCATTAGTATTTATTATTATCTAATTATTAAAGTAGATATGCAATTTAATAAAATGAATATCATAGCTTTAAAAAAGTTTTTTTTTAAATATTCATTTAATCATATTTTTTTAAAGTAAAGTATAACAATAAAAAATATAAATCTATATCGGAGTAGCAAGATTTGTCGCAGGATCTAGATTGTAGGGTGGACGATCGTTTGGAACTGTCATTTAATAAATGTTTATAAGTTGAGAGTTTAGAGGTTGAAACCGGTGGTTGTGTTCCTGATGAGACTGCAGCTATGTTAGAGAGGGTTGCGTTGAAAGGGGGTAGCTATCACTTCTGAAGCAGATATTTGTAAATCAATATTATAGCAGAGTTTAGTTGTTTAGGGCTTTTCATTAAATATATATATATGATATTTATTATTTTACACACACACACACACACATATATATATATATATATATATATATATATATATAGAGAGAGAGAGAGAGAGAGAGAGCTTTCATTTGTAAAATGCGTGTTTGATTTAGCTGTGTGCATTTATTACGAGATTTGTTCATATTTATACGTTATCTTTAGAAAATATAAAGTCCCTTATTATATAATGTCATTTATATGTCATTTTGTATCATATTAAAGTCATCAAAGTTGAGTCCCTGATTATAGCATAGGCCTACATCATATTTTAGCCAAGCGAGGCGGGTTTACTACCTTTCAGAGTAAATGGATTGTACGTCAATATAAACACATCACTGGGTATTTTGGAGGAAGTCCTCGCGAGATTTCGCCGCTGTTTCTCTCACGTGACCGAACAGTAAATAACAGCCCAGTGGAAATGTTGTGACCGACGGTCACTTCATTACGACCAGTTTTATAGGGATATCAAAACACGTGTAGCAG
Source organism: Timema monikensis (assembly GCA_902151445.1). Taxonomy (NCBI): domain Eukaryota; kingdom Metazoa; phylum Arthropoda; class Insecta; order Phasmatodea; family Timematidae; genus Timema; species Timema monikensis. The sequence goes on along the minus strand of CABFVZ010002355.1, from coordinate 95,557 downwards.
GGACGTATTCCATTTTCAACTTAGATAGACCATAAACTGGAAACTCAGGGGAGGAAGATTTAACAAGAGTTGTATTCGTCAGGCGCGGGTCTTCATTCCCTGTGTGTATGAGTGAGTATCCACCATCTTGGAAATAAGAAACAATATGGTATCATGAGGTAATATACTGGTACATATTCTATATTAAGAAATATTGATAAATAATTTATTTATCATTTAATTCACATATCAATTAAATTAAAAACTGTTTCAGTGGCCGCATGTTTTAAGACGTCACTAACGCAATAGACTATAGACTGCCGATGCGCAAACTTCTGTATTAAATTAAACATAGGAATGAGGGTCGAATGGCAGGGCTAAAATAAGTTTCTATTTATGTAACCGTTTCAAAATTCATCTTTCAGCCTATACTATTTTTTTATGGGTACATTAATAAACTTTGGAATCATAGATTAAAATTAAATTTGTTGATGATTAATATAATGAGATTGTTCAGAGACTATTATAATGAAGTATATATATATATATAAATAAAATATATATATATAAATAAATAAAATATATATATAAATAAAATATAAATAAATAAAAATATATATAAATAAAATACATATATAAAAATATATATTAGCTAAGATCGATACAAATTGAACTTTGAATATCTCTATTTGGTCTGGAAGACAGATGGGAATAATTCACTGTAATAAGAATTAATATTATAAGGAACATACTTGGTAGAACGACAATTGGTTGATTGATTGATACACCTATAAGTCAATTAACAAAACAAGTTATGAAAAAAGGGATGGTTTAATAAAAGGAAGATTGTTAAAACATAAAAAAAGTTATATGCTAAGTCAATATGAATTGATGGAAGTGATAAGGAATTAATTACTCAAGGATAAAAATTAATATGTCAGGAATTTAATCACTTATAAATACATACATTATTTTCCTAATAATCACCTAGAAATTGTTCAAGAGCAATTTGAATTAAAAATTAGGTAAAACATTAGTTGAACAAGATTCATAAGGGAATGAAATTATTAAAAAAATATTTTGAGAATTTATCGAAAAACAGATATTGTAAATGGTTGGTGACTGAACTGGAGTTGTTATTACAAGTGACAGTTATATGAAAGATCAATTTAATAGAATCTAGGAAACCAGTCAACAAGCGCAATTATGCGGTTACAAACAAATTGATAAGATTAATAAAAGGTGATTAATGATAAGTTGGCAAATTGACAAATAACATGAATAATCAATTAATAAAATCTAGGAAATAGATAACAAGGGATATTACACATTGCAAACATATTATAGTTGACTAACATATAGAACATGCTAAAATTGAAATTAGAATGAATCCAATAACATTGCATACAAGGTTAAAATATGTTATTGTATAAACCTTTTCATCAGGTCAAGAAGTTAAAAACATGTTTTAACCAAAGAGATAATTAATTACAAGATTGTTGATTAGCAAAAGAAAGAGTCGTACAAATCAATCAGTATGGTTTTAATATGTTGGATATTACAATTTGATTAAAGATACGTGATTGTAACGATACTGATTCGTACCCCTCTCATATATTAAAAAAGCTTTTTTCTTTAAGTATTGTATGTAAAATATCCTTTCAATACTTCATCCATGGAGAATCACGCGCTTTTCAGAAATAACGTCAAAGGATTGCACAATTAAAAATTATTTTTTTCTTTCAAAAGTCAACTCCGCAGTATTTA
>CABFVZ010002355.1:61323-93664 GCA_902151445.1 Timema monikensis | reverse complement strand
AAAAAAAAAAAAAAAAAAGCAAGTAACGCTAGTGTGATGAAAAAAAACATTATAATTTTAAATATTTCTAATCAAGTATCAGTGTCTTCCGAATCTGTTTATTTAATGAAAGTTAATGTCAAGATGAATAAAAATTATGTATTTATTGGGCGCCACTCCTAGGATCTAGGAGAAAATAATAATAAAAAAAATCACTTTCCCTTGAATAATTCAGACAGAGGCACGACGACTTTTAATACTCGATACCACTGGGGAATACTTAAAAATAAAATATGAACAATTTAAATAAAAAATTGATTGCTGAAATAAAATGTACCATTTTAGACTACAATAAAAAATATATAAAAAATATTGAAACTTTAGTGGGCTTATTATTGTTTCCTTTTTTAAATTTATAATTTTATAATAATATAATTTATAATTTTAAATTTGAAGATTTGGCTTGATTTCACTAATGAATTCATCTATGTTGAAACAGCACGAATTTCTGAAATTTGTTTCCTTTTATTAATTTTTCCTAGTCCATAATTTAACGGAATAAACAAGCTCTAGTTCTTGCCCATACACTTAATTTTCCATCTCTCTACTTGCACTTTACTTTAAAGCTATTGTTCCACTTTGAGCATAAATTTAGTTAGGAGCTACAGAGATTTTGCTCCATGTTAAAATGACACCGAGTAAGAAGACCCTAATCTTCTTCAAAAAGTGTTTCAAGAATCAAATTTAAAAACGTTCTATTTTCTTCAAAGTCCAAAGAGAAAACTAATATGCTAAAACAAAAGATAACATGTTGGCTATGGACAAGAGATGAATATAAAATAAAATGCTAATTTAATATAAAGATTGAAATGTATGACAATGAATATGAACAATGTTTTCTTAAAAGAATTTTAATGTTTATTTCTATCTGTCAGAATTAAAATGCGTGCTAGTTTGGAAGTATTTACATAACGTCTTTTTCCTTTTCTTACTTCTTTTACAATCACGAGACCCGCCACTCACTTGTTTGACAGATCTGCGCATGAGTTTAAATAAATCACGGCCGACATTGAAAATAAATAAAGAAGAGTCAACAAACTTCTTAGAAGGATAATTAATATGTTTAATAAAAAAATAAGTGTTCTTCCTTAAGTTAAAATTCCTTATTTAAATTATTTAAAACAATGTTATACGTTCTTCCTTCCGTCCTTTTATTTTTGAATGGATGTAATTGTCACACCGGTAACACAGTGCGTTAAGCTGCGGCCGAACATTGAATTGCATAATTCCAAATGAAAATAAATTGGAAACTATTTACAAAAATTAGAGAAATATAGAGAAATACATAATAGGGTGGCAAATAACGTTACACTAACTCCCTCTACCCAATAGGAAGCTAGCCTTCAAAACACCTGTCGCCAGGACTCTTTCAATTTGTTGGTTCTGACACTGGTCACGAGCGGTCCAAGGGGCAAGGGGTAGGTCATATATAAACTGCTTGTGCGTATTAATACACACAGTGTCGGTGACATAAATCTACATAACGTTGTAATAGGAGAATGCCAATACAAATTAACAATGCCGGTAGCATAATATAGCAGTAGCAGTAATTCACAGTGCCACTAACCGAAATCTGTAGTTCTACTAAGCTATATCATATAAATGTATATCTTCATTGGCGAAGATAAATAACTTTAATAAATCGTGTGCAACATTAAAAGTCTTATTTATTAAATTAACATATCTGATAATAATTACGTATCATAATAATTGGTGCTCGATCACGTGGCTATAAATACCAATTATCTCACAATACCGAAATACCGTACCGTTTTAATTAGTGCTCGATCACGGGGCCATTAACAGTTAACTAAATGGTATAACTTCAATCGGCGCCCATCGCCGATCCATAACGTTTCAATCGACGCCCAACGCGGAGTGATTAATTCAATAACTTAATAATCGACGCCCAACGAGGAACGATTTACGATTAATTCTATATCACTTCAATCGGCGCCCATCGCCGACAAGTAACATAACAATATTGGATGAAATAAGAAGTGTTGACGGAAAAAATACTTAATGTTACTTGAATGGTGTAATAAAGATATGTTCTTTAACTGTTGTTTTAATTCCACTCCTTAGAAACTTGTACCGCCTCTAGACTGGTTGATTTTGATATGTTTCGGCGTTCACTACGCCATTCTCAGGTCAGGAACAAAATCAATGCGGAACATTAAGTATTGAGTTGTAAAATTATATCAAGAAGAATTAAAGGTTCAACAAAAATTGAGAGAAGTAATGACGCTAACCTAAGAAACTGATATAAAAATAATCATTATTAGTGTTAAATGGTTGATCAAGAAATTTACTAATTCACTGTTTACTATAAACATAATCAAACTATCAAGCTTTCCTTTGTAGTGAAAGTGAGGTGTTGTACCCGTTGTTAACACAGTGCAATGAATTTGTGTTCAATAAATTTGTTAATTTATAATTTTTATTATTAATCTTCCAGAAGAGATCATGTGACCAACGTAAGTGTTAGGGAAATTGGGTAGTGATGTTTGAGATGTCGCTAGTGTATCGGTTGGTGAGTGCTATTGAGCATAGATAGATGAAAAAAGGGATTAAGTTACATACATGGTGTTGGATGGAAGAGAAAATCATGGGACAAAGGGGAAAAAAGTTAGTACAGGTTTAAATCTTCATGACACTGGCCCGAGCAGGTCTCAACTACGATGGTAGGAGGACAAGGTGTTTGGCAAGATGGGGTGTGATTTTAATTTTTTCATGTTGTGGAAGGTTCTTGATTTTGTTGCTAAGGGATTGGTTTTAAAATTTTGTTTGTTCAGTAAGGATAGTATTGTGATGAAAAGTGGCATTATATATATTAAGATTTTCAGCGAAACAACCAGCCTAGAGGTGGTACAAGTGTCTAAGGAGTGGAATTAAAATAACAGTTAAGGAACGTCTCTTTATTATACCATTCAAGTAACATTAAGTATTTTTTTTCCATCTACACATATTATTTCATCCAATCTATTATATTTAATCAAATTATAATATCCAACATATTAAACCCATTTTGATTGATTTGGATGACACTTCTGCTAATCACCAATCTTGTAATTAATTTTCTTTTTGGTTAACACATGTTTTTAACTTCTTGACCTGGTGAAAAGGTTTATAAAATAACATATTTTAACCTTGTATTCAATGTTATTGGATAAATTCTGATTTCAATTTTAGCATGTTCTATATGTAATTCAACTGTAATATGTTTGCATTGTGTAATAGCCCTTGTTATCTATTTCTTAGATTTTATTAATTGATTATTCATGTAATTTGTCAATTTGCCAACTTATCATTAATCACCTTTTATTAATCTTATCAATTTGTTTGTAACAGCATAATTGCCCTTGTTGACTTTTTTCATATATTATTTTAAATTGATCTTTCATATAACTGTCACTTGTAATAACAACTCTAGTTCAGTCACCGACCATTTACAATATCTGTTTTTCGATAAATTCTCAAAATATTTTTCTAATAATTTAATTCCTTTATGAATCTTGTTCAACTACTGTTTTACCCATTTTTTAAATCCAAATTGCTCTTGAACAATTTCTAGGTGATTATTAGGAAAATAATTTATGTATTTATAAGTGATTAAATTCCTGACATATCAATTTCTATTCTTGAGTAATTAATTTTTTATCACTTCCATCAATTAATATTGACTTAGCATATAACTTTTTATGTTTTAACAATCATACTTTTATTAAACCATCCTTTTTTTCATAACTTGTTTTGTTAATTGACTTAGAGGTGTATCGATCAATCAACCAATTGTCGTTCTACCAATTACTTTCCTTATAATAATCATTCATACTTCTCCTTACTACAAATTAAAATGAATATAACTAACTGTAATAAGATCCAATGTTCCGGTTCGTTAATTAATATTACTTTTGTGAATTTTCATTCTATATTTTACTATTATGCGAAATATTAATTTATTATTTGAAATTACATTGTGAGTAATCTAGTCCTTTCTCTACTATGTATATTCATTGAGGATATTGTCTTATAAAATTTTGGTTCAAATTTTGTATTTGTATATATTTGAAACTAGTGGAGATAGTCTTATAAATTTGTAAATAGTGTTGTTTTTAACATGGGATATATTTAACGTTATTTAACGAGTAGGTTTCATGAGAAGTTATGGATAAATTAAATTAATTTAATTCCTCTAGCAAATTTACTGTTATGATATATTTAACTTTGATATCATTTTTATATTTACCTTTTATACACATATTTAATCATAATATTTACACACTCTACGCCTATCGTATTTGTTTTCTTTATACCATCATATATGGTTTTATCTTTTGATATATATATATAGTTATATTTTCTATGAATAAACATCCAAAACTGATTTATTGGTTTTTTATCTAATGTTATAGATATTTAAGTTTACGTATTTAGAACATCCTTAGGATATTTGTTTAGTTGCTTATTTGTTTATTTATTCTTTTTAGAGTTTATATATTTATAAAATGAGGACGGCCTTCTAATAATTATTTCCGAAACCAGATGAGTTGCGTCCTCTGAGTCACGGGTGTTTTTACTCAGACAATTGAAACAATTCACTCAAACGACTCACTCTGTGTTAATAATTTTTGTTTAACTATCTGAGCCTTATGTTTAGATAGGCTATGTAAAGGAGGTTTCAGTTTTGTAACACGATTTAAACCAATAAATGATTAATATCTAAACATAATTTTGTTTGATTACTATTCCCTGTTGCTTATTTTATAATTATTTATACCAAAATTAAAAAAAGCTACTTTATAGATTCCCCGTTAGAAGAATAGGTACACCAGCTGAATATACACACGTAAACTCGGTTCACCCCGAAAGGTAATAATAATACCTTCCAAGTTGCAGCTTTGATGTAGCTCATAAAATAATGTAATCCACCAAGAATACAGGGTTTAACAAAGTGTGCATATCTATATGCATACATAAATAAATATTTCTTCAAAATATAATAATTTAAACAGTATCGATCTAACTTTAACTTTAAACAAACAAAGAATGGATTTTATTCCTGCCGACGATATATATTTAGGTTTAATTTTCCAAAAATGTTGTTACATCATCCAGAATTCATCTCCTCTTCTTAATCTGGACAAAAGATGTGATGTTTACATTTAATTTTCAACCCTTCCCCCTCTACATCCCACCTCACTATCCATGTCTTGAGTAACCCCGCAACCAGTCAAAATGGGTCTTAGCTCACAGCTTCGTACACAATTCTTCAAAGAAATGGAAATATTTTTAAGTTAGGGAGGATCATTACTTCAAACGAAGTGAGTTTCAAGCAAATAAAGAAGAACCTTATCTACTTTACTTAAAACAAGGGAGTTAAGAGAAACGACATTTGTCTATTAATAATTTAACAATAATAAACAACCCGCCTCGGTGGCGTAGTTGGCTAACGCGCTTGTCGTGTTGAGCTCGACTGCTGAGGACGGGGAGATCGAGGTTCGAATCTCGGTCTGGTGAGCTGGGGATGGTTTTCCTAAATGGTTTTCCACTCTCCCTCCACGCAAATGCGGGTTTACTTCCTCTAATTCAACCTTCCCAATTCCTAATCCATTAGCGTAATTAGTACTTAAAAGCGTATAACCCGAACGGGTAGTAAGACGCGGTGCTAAATATAAAAAATAATAAATAGGTGCATACCAACAAATGCTTGTAATACAATACTATTACTTTGGAATTTGTAGCTAACTTTTAAATTTTGAGTTGTTATAGTGGTTAACGTGTAAATAATAATTTATTCTTGAGTAATTTATGTAGAACCTGTTACGTCAAATGTAATTTGTTCTTGTGCTGAAAGGAAATAACATAGTCTAAACACTTTTTTCATAAATGGAATACACCATTAAAAAAATAATTTAATGATCTTAATAACGAAAAAATTTACTTTTAAAACTTTTTAAATTTCTTAACACACTGACTAAACAATACAATACACAATACACAATAAAAAGTATTCATTCAAATTTAGAAATACTTGATTCCAGTTTTTTCAAAACGGGCAAACTCGTTCAGTGAATGTTTTTCAATTTTCTGTATTTTACGTAATATTTTTAGATTGGGTCCTTCTAGCAACATTTTTAATTAGTCATTGTAGTATTTTATTTTTGGTTTAATTTATAGTTATATTTTATTATTTTATTTCTATTATTTATTTTGGAATTATGTCGAAGCGTTGTATAGTTTAATTTGGATTTGAAAAGATTTATTTTTAAAATAAGGGTAATTCAAATGAATTACCACCAAAATGTATGCATTTATAATTATATTAATTTATAATATGTACAAGGATTGATAAAGTTTAACCAAAATTTACAATTAAAATTAATTTTCACAAAACTATTAAGAAATGATTAAAGAAATATAAGCTTATCTCTAGATATTAAAAAATAATGTAATTAAAATGTCTCAAAAACATGGCTATAATATTACATTTTAACAAAGTATCGCTCCTTTATTAATATATGTTAATTATTGTATATGCACCTGAGATCATTAGACACCTCACTTATAGTGAACTCCTAATCACTATGTTTAGTACTTTACATCACGTGCAGACTAAAATACATTTCAAACCAGCTCCTAGTCATAGGCCAGGCCACCAGAAGGATCACCTGACTCTCAACCACATCCAAGGCACATTTATAAATAATCACTCAAAAATATAATTGAAAGAGAGTCTTATATGATTTAGTTTTGTACTTTAACTAAACATTTATATAATTATTTTGGAGAACAGAAGAAAAGAATAAGAGCTCATGTTGGCTCTTTAACTTATCAAAAGGCTATAAAAGATTTTTTTTTAATATTTGGTTTATTTGGCTAGTTTTTCCTTTCAAATTAGTCATACAGAGGCTAATGTTCAAATGAACCAAAAATAAGTCTTCTGAAAGTGACTTTTTTTTTTGTTGACCACAGTATCTTCAATCAGAGTAAAGCCTATCAGCTCAGTGAACTTGTTTCAAGGTTGGCTGCCTGTTAGCCAATGACCCAGGCAGAGTGGGGTCACGTGCTTGGCAAGGAGATTTTCCACTCGTCCTTTTTATTGCTTTACGCGCCCGCTGTATGGTAAACGAGCACATAGCAACACATATGTGTAATGCGAGTAGTCTAGCTCAATACAACCAGGCGCGAGCAACATTTCATTAAGTCCAACGCGTTCAGTTTGACACACGTTATTTGAATCGGAGAGCTATAAAATGGTAATTCCAGTTGGTTCTAAGCGGGAACGATTATGGGTAGACTAGTGGTTTGGGTCTTTTGTCAATATTTATCAATCATCATATCCTTTCAAAAATGAAAATTTAGTCGGATTGCCCAACGAAATTCATTTAACAGATTAAATCATTTTTAACAGTAAAATTTAACGGATGAGCTTGATTTTTTCCATTTAATTTGATTAAAACCCATTTGATTCTTATTTTAAAGAGTGACTAGGAATATTATTTTTAATTATATTAATCCTTGTAAAATGCGATTTTGAAATATATATATCAGTACATTATTTGGTATTATAAAATAGTACTTACCGAAATTTAACGTTTTCTTATGAAAGGCGTTTCTCAATTATTTCTTTAAATTGAACTGTTATGATTATCCTATTTTAAATAATTTTATTCGGGAAATTTTCCTTAGTTTTAAGATAAATAATAAAATGTTCTAATAAAAATTTTAAATTGCATTTTGTTGCTTAAAGTGTTCGCTAAATACAATTTTATTTAGTACTAGCTGTTGTACCCGTACTTCACACGGAGAATCTATACAGTAGCTTTGTAATGTTTAGTATATATTATTATATATTTTCGTATATATTACATGAAAATAGTAACCCAATCATAAACTAAGTTTAAATATTACTTGTGGATCGTAGCAGCAATTTCTGCAAATCATTGAATTAAATGTATTCTAAATTTTTTATTGGGAAAAGATCTCCATAAAAAGCATTCACTCGAATTTCTAGCTAAAAATTTACTCATTAAAGTCTATAAAATTTCTATAGATCTTTTGGTGTCTACTTTGAATCAAAACGTTTATCTTCCCCCATCGAAACACGATGATAACTTTAAAACGACCCCGCTTTCAGCTCTATTTATTTTTTGTACCAAAAACAAAAGTAAAAATTAGCTGGTACTATTAACCAAAGACAAATATTTTATCCATCCATATTCAACTATACACAAATCATGGTTTCCATGGTGAGGTACACAAATAATGACTGTAAAAATGAGCCTCTGCGTACACATAATTAAAAGATGGAAAATTCGCTAGGAAATTGTTTTTTTAAGCTACTATTTTTGCCGAATCCCAGAGCCATAACGCTTACAATGAGTGGATTTTGTCAAAATCGGTTCAACCATTTTCTCGCAACTTTACTTAACGTAAAAGGGCTTATCAAATTATACATAAGAGCAGAGGTAAACATTCAAAGACAAAGAAGAGGAAGGATATATATAAATATATATATATATATATAAAAAACCTGATATCATCGATTTGTTTGATAGGACCAACAAATAACAGACCTAATATTTCTATTTGATGCACCATACCACTGAAGTAAGAGTTGATTTTTTATTATTTGCCACCAGAGAGAATTTTTTATTTACATATTGTATACACTCACGCACAAAGTAGGGTTTCCATAGTGATGTAAGAATGAATAGCTGAAATTCTATGAGAAAGTCAGCTTTTTGTTGGAAACTACTATTTTTTCGGACATCCTAGATCCCTAACCTTTAAAATGAGTTATTTTGTCAAAATCTGTTTAGCTATTTCCTAGTAATTTCTATTACCGCAAAAAGGGTTATCAAATTATAATGAGAGAAAGTTGAAGAGGGTTTAAGAGAGTGAGAGTGTTTGAGAAAGAGATTTTGAGAGAGAAATTGGGAGAGTGAGTTTGAGAGAAATATGGTTTGAGAGAGGGAGTTTGAGATAGAGAGAGTAAGATTGAGATATAGAGAGTAAGATTGATATATAGAGAGTAAGATTGATATATAGAGAGTAGGATTGATATATAGAGAGTAAGATTGATATATAGAAAGTAAGATTGATATATAGAAAGTAAGATTGATATATAGAAAGTAAGATTGATATATAGCAAGTTAGATTGATATATAGAGAGTAAGAGTGATTTTGAAATAGAAGGAGTTTGAGAGAAAGAGCGAGTGTTGGTGAGAGAGCGTTCAAGAGATAGAACGTTCGAGAGAGAGAGAGAGTGTGTGTTTGAGAGACAGATCGTTTGAGCAATAGAGAGCGTTTGAGAAAGAGAGAGCTTAAAATAGTATAATAAAGATAACCTGAGAGAAATTGTGTGATGGAGAGTGTATGTGAGGAATAAAGTGGGAGAGAGAGAATGAGATATTATATGAAAGAGTGCTATAATGTGTGTGTGCATGTGTTTGCGTGCGCGTGTTTGTGTGTGAGGGGAGAGAGTATGTATGTGTGTGTGTATGAGACCACGTGAGAGAGAGAGAGAGAGAGAGTGTGTGTGTGTGTGTGTGTGTCAGATAAAAAGAGAGAATTTGAAAATATAGATGTGGTACATAAAACATTACGGTACTTTGAAATATCATTTCCTCAAAATTAATTATCAACGTGGAAATATAACTGAACTTATTGTATTTGTAGGGATGTGTTAATATATATGGGGTACACAAAACATTACTATTTTAAATATCATATCCTCAAAATTAAGCGGTAACCTGAAAAAATAGCTTAATTTATGCATTTGCATTTTGTTACTATTTGCAATTTTGAACATAAACCCCTATTATTTGAATAAAGAATAAAATTAACATCAAAAACCTCTATTTGAAGAAAAAAATTAGCACCAAATCTCGTGCTTTAATAGTTAAAGTGGTTAGTTCTAAACATTTTTCAAGATTACGTTTTATCCTTTTTGAGCTCATAATACATTCCAAAACATCTTTAAACATCATTCTACCATGCGCGAAACATAACGTAGACAATATTTTGACGAACTTAAAAACTTAGTCTTTTAATTTTTAAATTATTCTAAATATTATTGATTTAAATGTGAATTAACGATAACAACATTCCAATAAAAAGTAGATGTTTCCCCAGTTTAGGTTTCTCAGTTTAGATGTGCTATGACCAGCATCCAAGAGAAATATTCACCCAAAGATAAAATTGTGATGTGTTTGGAACAACAAATTAAGATTGAGCTATTATTTTTTATACAAAGAGATATATTTTATTTAGAGATATACAGATAAGCAGAAAATAACGGTTTCCATGGTGATAAAACAAAAGTTTAAAAACTGAAAGCTCTCTGTTAAAATCAGGTTTTCATGGAAAACTACTATTTTTCTCGTCATCCTGGACTCCCAACCGTTAAAATGAGTGGACGTTTGTCAAAATATGTCATTTCCTCGTAATTTCCATTACCTGAAATGGTATTATCAAATTATATATAAGTATTGGTCATTTATTTGTTTAAATTGTGTTACAAAACATTAAAGTAATCAAAGTAGAGATACAACCCAAACGTGTTTTAAAAGCTGATTTTTAAATATTAGATTATAACTTTTCTATACACAATATATTGAATTATTGCCTGTTTGTGCTAGTAAAAACTAAGAATGATGCAGTATAAATGGTTGCCAAAGTGTTAAAACAAAATTACATAGTAACAGTTTACTCACGAACCTATTCATTTTCAAAGTTTCTGGCCTAATACAATACGCTATTTAGAAGTCTTCATATTATATTTTCTTTTTTGGACTTTTCTAAAAAAAAACCATTATCTCAAGACTTATCGGAATTTCAAATTTATGATTATAAGGATGTATCCAGAAGTGTTCGAATAATTCATGCAGAGAGACAAAATAATATTAAAACTACATCAAATTAATATGTACTATATCCGGATGCACTATTTATGCAATTTATTATTTTATAATATTAAGATAACCATGACAATCCCTTACCAAATTTATGTCAACCAATAACTTTTAAAAGCAATCTTTAAAACAAAAGCTTAACCAGTGCACAAACGAACACAATCCATACAAAACGCAATATTGGCCTAAGAGCGATCATAAAATATGAGAATATTTATTATATAATCAAAATTACATATAAAAATAAATGGTATGGCACACCGCACATACTTTCTCTCTTTTTTTTTTATCTTAAAATAAAAATGCATTTACTAAAAGCTCGTAAGATTTCTGAACAGAATAATGTATAGTATATCTATACTTATAAAATAACATGTCCTGACTGACTGACTGACTGATTCATCATCGCCGAGCGCAAACTATCAAGGCTACAAGCATGAAATTCGGACTGTATATTCATTTTGTTATGTAGGCACCCACTAAGAAAGGATTTTAGAAAATTCCACCCCAAAGGGGTCAAAATAGGGGATGATAATAGGGATGATAATATGTATGATAATATGTATGAAAGTCCGTCATTTTGAAAGTTACATAAACAAAATTTTGTATTTCGGTTATTGACGTAAAACAAATAAATATGTGTCTCAGGAATTTTGGAAATTTTATTTAATAAGGGATGAAAAAGGGGGTGAAATTTTGTATCGGAATTGCATTATTTTTGATCTGAGGTCAAGTCATGGTCATCAAAGTAACGTAATATTTTAAATTAATCTGTAAATACATATGTATATTTTCGTATTTGTATATAATCAACTTCCACGCGAGCAAAGCCGCGGGCAACAGCTATCTAGTTATAGCATAAACACACATAAGAACTTGAATAAAATAATGTACACTGATTTAGAAACATTTAGAAAAGAGACGCATATTTGTCCACCAAAGAGCATTTCAAACAATTTCACATTTCAAAGACCTTAATAAGATTAAATTTGAACCATTTTCTGATAGCTTTGAAACTGGGATCCGCTTTATATGTCCCAATTTATGAAAATTGTATTTACTAAAGATGAATTGATAGAAGAAAAAATAAATATAAGGAATCAATAACTAATTAAAGAATGTGAATGTGTAATAGGAATTAGTGTGAATACTAGTTTTTTGACTATTTTTGGTTGCTTGTATAAATATAAAATTATATTAGTAATGAGTAGTAAAACTTGAAAAAAGGGCAGAAGATTTGATCTCTAATTTTAATAATATCAAAAATCTATATTTATGTATTTACAGATAATAAAGCAATCAGAAAGTCGGGAAACTAATTTATAAATTCACAGTAAATTGTTTTATGGTCTAAAAAACAACTTTCGTACAATCCAAATTTAGTTATTGTCATATTACTGAAAATTACATCTATCTGCGTATTGTTGTTTGTCGTTGAATTATCAGACATCAAAATGGGTTTCAAACTTCATTTGCTCATTAATTACAACAACAAAAATCTTTATGTCCAATAATATTATAGTTAAAATCTCCTAGTAGTATAACATCAAAATTGTCAAAAGAGATAATTTTATTTTATTTAGCACCACGTATTACTACCCATTAGGTTTATACGCTCAAGTAAGCCTTCTAATTACACTAATAGATTAGGAATTGGGAGGGTAGAATTTAGAATAAGTGAACCTGCATTTGCGTGGAGGGAGATTGGAAACCCATTCAAGGAAAAATCACCCAAATTCACCCGACCTAGATTCGAACTTCAATATCCCCGTCCTTGTCAGTCAAGCTTAACACGAAACTAACGCGTTAGCCAACTATGTTACCGAGGCAGGTAAAGATATAAATTAGTTTTATGTTTCAGTGGTCCCTATAATATATATGTTATTCTTATATTTAGTTTTATATATACATACAAATTCTTGCTAATAGATAATAAACTATTGGTTTTATAAAAATATATCGCAGATTAAAATATTTGTATTCCTAATAGTACTACAACTTTCCTTGCCTAATTTTTAAAATCGTTTCAGCTCATGGCTGAGTTATAGACAAACAAATAAACAGATAGACGGCGTCGCGAAAACCACTTTTATATTTCTGTAGGTGAACGTAGACTTTATCAAAATTTTGAGTTACATTTTATTTTAACAATCACAACACTTAAACTCTCCCATGGATCTATAAAAAGTAAAAAGTATCATTACAGTTCACCAAAAAGCATAAATCAAACAGCATACACTTTTACATAAACATTAAGAAAATAAGAAACCTTTGACCACCAAAGAGCATATCAATAAATATAATTTTCTGACTTGACTAATAAAAACTCGTAAGATTTGTGAAACCAAATAATATGTACATAGTTGTAGAAACACTTCACCAAAGACCATACATGAAATAATAGACACTTACTTACTTTATGTTATTAAGAACTAGCAATACTGTTATAGAAAAAGTAAAAAAAAGAGAATTATTTTATCCACCAAAGAGCTTAAGAATCAAATTCATTTTCAAAGACCTGAATTAAAAATTCTATACATTTGCTTATAACTCAGAAACTAATTATTTTATAAAAATATATTTCAAATAAAAGATGTTTATATTTAATAGTAATATAACTTTAAAATGTTAAGCTATTTAATATTTCAAATATTTGTGAAGAAATGATGAAAATTGGAAAATTTACCTCGCGTAAAGTACCCTCAATGTCCAGATATAAAATTTAATCAAAATCGTTAAAGCAAATTTTGAGAAAATCAATCTTTTCTCTTTCTGCCCTTCAGTAAACTACACTTAATTTTAGGGTTAGATATCTAATTCAAAAAACTCCTCGGGGCAACCTTATGAAAACCCTAGATACCAAAATAGTAAAATAGTTTAGGCTCTGGCTGAAGGTACTGACAGACAGACAGATGGACAGACAGACGGCATTGCGAAAAAAAAATCGGATTTGGGGGATCATGAAATGTCAATATTCATTAAAATATCGAGTTCGATTTTTTTTTACGATCACAATACTTGCTCTACCTGTAAGATAACGAGAAAGTAAAAATATTGATATTGATTCTCCAAGGGTCGTAATAAATCTCGACTTCCGGTTAAATTATTTTACATTTTCTTAGGAGTTGTGATATCTTATGGTTAACACATTTCTACTAGATTCATCATTTCTAAATGTTGACCAATAAAATAGGTAAATATCGATTATTGAATCTAAAATGATAGAGATAGATCATTGTTGTACAAATATTTCGCCTAAGAGGTTGAAGGAAAGAGAACATGCATTTTTTGAGAGACTTACTTGTTTCTTACTCTAGGGCATTAGAGAATTATTGCGTCAAAACTTAAGTAGTATCTCTTTACAAATAAAGCTCACAAAATTTTATTAGTATATTTGTCAATATCTCAGAAACTGATGGTTTTATAAAAATATATTTCAAATAAAAGTTTACTATTTTTAATAGTACTACTATTTTGCAATGATAAGTTATTTAGTATCTCAAATAGTTGCGGAGATACGGAAATTTACGCTTCTGTAAAATAACCAAAAAGTCATTTTCATGGTAAAATGAAAATTGCCATTTTATTTATAATATTAATCAACGCCTAGATACGAATTTTAATCAAAATCGTTAGAGACAATTTTGAGAAAATTAATGTTTTCTTTTTTCGCTTTTTATTAATGTACTCTTAATTTTATGGTTAAACAGACACACAGACGGCATTGCAAAAACCACTTTTTTGGGTCCAGCGAGTCATGAGACGTCGACACCCATCAACATTTCGGGCTTGATTATACCTTGAGTTTTCGAAAAGCTTATATATATATATATATATATTTTGCGTATAACTTGACAGAGTTACGGAGATATGATACAAATAAGTAATTTTGCCGAAATATTGAGTGTAGCCATTTTGTTTTTAATATCTATAAATATTTAGAAATTAAATATAACCAAAATCCTTAGAGCCTAGATTGAGAAAAATAGAATTTTGTCTCTTTTTGCCCTTCAGTAAACTGCCCTTAATTTTAGGGTTTGATATCCAATTCCAAAAAAACCTCGGGGCAACCCTACTAAAACCCTAGATACCAAGTTTTAGCCTGATCGGTAAAATAGTTTAAGCTCTAGTCTGAGTTACAGTCAGACAGGCAGACGGAAATTCAAAAACCCCTTTTTTGGATTCGGAGGGTCATGAAACGTCAATATTCATCAAAATCTAGAGTTCGATTTTTTGACATTACAATACTTTCTCTACCCGTAAGATAGCTAGAAAGTAAAAACAAGTTTGAATGAGTCCAAACCTTTAATCTACTATCAAAATAGATAATTAAATATGTTTTTTTCGAAGACACATGGATATCGTAGTTGACCTGGGATATTTGGTCCAATCAAGGTCATCAATAGCATACTGATTACTATCATATACTACCCGCCTCGGTGGCGTATTTGGCTAACGCGCTAGTCGTGTTGAGCTCGACTGCTGAGGACGGGGAGATCGAGGCTCGAATCTCGGTCGGGTGAACTGGGGTGGTTTTTCCTAAATGGATTTCCACTCTCCCTCCACGCAAATGCGGGTTCACCAAGTGGGGGCGATTTACTTAATCGTGTATACATGCCCCTTAGTGCATCCAGTAGCTGACACCTTGGGGCATAGCTGTACACGTCAGTTGATACCATTGGCCCTAAACATTCTACTGATCTCAAATGACCGAAGTGTAGGGGTCCCAGGTTCGATTCATGGCTTGTACCCTGGGTATTTTCCCAAAAGAGGAATTACCCCAACGCTCACCAGAGTTTGGTTAGTTAGGCTTAAATTAGGTTCCAGCTCCACAACTATATAATCAGTATCATTATATCATCTCATTGCTGGCACATGTGGACAACCTCCTATGGTGTACCCTGTGCCACAAGCGTGGCTAATAGTCTACACTTAAGGCGATCAAACCTGGATGTCATGTTCATCCCGGTCATATTTGCCATACGATCTAAAAAACTTATGAAACAATGGCGCGACTCATTTGACTCCTCATCGAGGATTCCCAGTATGTTTAAAGTGAAACCGTCAGGTTTGTGTACGTATTTAGTCCTTTATTGTTAGATGAAATGATAAAATAGTAGTGTGTTGGGGTATAGTTATCAAAACTTGAACAATATGCGTGATAACTCACAAGGCCACGGATAATAAAATTATTTGTGTTAATAAATATTGCACCTAGTTAAGTTGTTCATATGAGATATGTTATCTACGATTTTGGTTCCATTTTTCATCTACATATAATATAGCGATGGTGATAAATTTCAATGAAGTTTCTTTGAATAACTTTTAATAAAAGACGGTATTCTACGGTACAAGACAACATTCTTCATCTGCTACAGGAGAACAGGTAGTATTCCTCACACTAGGCCTGCTCCTGGTTGACAAGAACCAGGCCCGGATATTTGCACTAGTAAGGGGGGCATGAAGAAACTATTGAGATATAATTATGTAATACAGGATGGGACCGAAACAACTAAACAATTATTATTATTGTTATCACCGCGTCTTACTACGGGTTATACGCACTTACGTTAATGTGTAATGGTAGGACGGTTGTGAGATGAAATGGAGGACCTACAGTTTAACGTGGAATCCGAACCACGGTAGAGGCCTGACAGTCCACACATTCATAAGTTGTGATTAATACACGTCTTGTCAGAGGTGAAGGAAGGGTTTGGCAATCAGATAAATCTGTGCCAGTACCGAGGATTTAACCCCGGACTCCCAGAACAGAATTCTGACATATTACCCTAAGACCACCAAGTCACATAGACAATTAATAACTTGAAAACAAACCCTTAAATTGAAAGGTAAATATTTACTAGCTTTTTTATTTTTAGCACCGAGTCTTACTATCCATTCGTGTTATATGCTTATGTATTAATTAGGGTAATGGGTTAGGAATTGGGAAGGTTAAATTTAGAAGAAGTTAACCCGCATTTGCGAAGTGGGAAAGTGGAAAATTATTTATAAATACCACCTTCAGTTCACCCAACCGAGATTTGAACCTCGATCTTCCCGTCCTCGGCAGTCAAGCTCAACATGAGACTAGCGCGCTAGCTAACTACGCCACCGAGGTGGGTTATTCACTATCTAAATAAAAGTAAACAACATAATACACTTTTTCACTTTTTGAGGATAATGTCACCAGACATAAGGCAAACCTCAGTGCATTGTCCACAACTTTCCTCAACATAGATCATATAAATGTTTACGCCCCATCCTGTATAGTCTTTTCAAACCTTACCATTAATCGAACCCCTCCTACCCAGCACCAGAAAACTAAACAAGAATAGAGCTACACAGTTTTATTATCCATTATGGTCATATGTATAGTCATTATTTAATAGGCTAGGTACGATAAAGGTCAAGTTTTAGTATGCAGTGGAATGTAGTGTAGTTTTGCGAGGGAAGTAGACCTGGTTAAAACTGTCCCTGTGATAATTATGTTCTCACACACTTGGGCCCTATTTGACCAATTTAACATATGTTCTGCATACCTCACATGGGAATGTATTCTCCTCGATTACCAATGATTCTTTTTCTGAGGTATGTGGGAAATTCACAGGTACAGTTTAAATTAATGCTGGCAACACTACACGAAACGCCACTGCTAGAATGAAATTCTATATACATTGTATTTGTGTCTAGATAGAGAGGGAAGACATTTGGGTAAAGCACCTCAGCTCATTTGTTCAGAAATCAAGCTCAAGCACAGACGTGACTGACATATTTGTCTCCGTGATCACCGATTCGGATAATTAGTTGTTAAAATGAATATAAGTATTATCCTATGTCTTATTGTATAATTGACTGAAACACTAACTCAAAATATACTAACCAGTAGGAACGTTTATTTAACATTTAAAATATGTTAAGTTATCCATTTAGTACTAAAATCTTTATTATTTTATAATGAAGCTAACTTATTATATTTGAGTTGGTGTTGTATTGTTTCAAAGAATATGACTATATTTGTCAAAATAGTTCAATAAACGAAAACATACATAAATCTAGAGTTAAGATGTTTCAATATATATTAATGGATAGTTTCTATCCATTATATTGTTTATGTTTGACCAAATAAATACAATAATAATACAAATTTATAATGAGTAATATTTAGAAATAATTATAATAAATCGTGTGACCTGGCGGTCTAGGGATAAAGTGTCAGACTTCTTTGCTGGAGGTCCATGTTTCAATCCTCGGTTCCGGCACAGATTTATCTGATTACCAAACCCTTCCTTCACCTCTGACAAGACATCTTGTGAATGTGGGGAATGCCAGGCCACCACCGTGGTTCTGATCCCACGTTAAACTGTAAGTCCTTCAATTCATCTCACAATCGCCCTACTAATACAGGTTAGCGTTAGAGCGTATTAACCGAAAGGGTAGTAAGATGCGGTACTAATAATAATGATTATAATAAATCAAAATAATGCCATAAGTTTCCTGAATAACTACATTTTGAATTATTACTATACCGTTAATACTTTTATTTCTAAAATTACATTTGTTAAGTTTCAATTTTCATTAGAATATATATATAAAAAAATATTTAAATTCACTTTCTTTGAAGGTCGATAAATTTACACTTTACTGATGGGTAGATGTTCTGGTGTAGCCTGGGTATTTAGAGTGAAACAGTTTGTTAGGTCAACAATTCGAAACACTCAACCAAATTGAAAATAAATTTGACTATACATAAAGTTTACATTGTAAGACCACTTCGTTAACAGAGCGCGATTAATGGTGAAATTCCTGTGTTTATTCTCCCTTTTATTTACCCTTTTAGGCTTTCCAGTAATTACTAAATGTTTGAGTTATATTAATCACTGTATTAAATGGAATTTATACATAAATAACAATATCAGACATTTCTGCCTTGGTTTGTGTAATATGGGAGCTTACGTGGACTTACAGTTATAGTAAATAGTATTGGGAAATAATATTATTAAATATAAGCCATATGAATTGAAGATTTACATAATTATTATTTGATACTCGAACTATCATTATATATTTTAATACAATTTTAGGGGTGTTAATTAAAAATGCAAGTTTGAAAAATAAATCTTGGCTTTAGAGATTTACAAATATATTAACTTTATTTTTTATAAATGTTTGAAATTTTGTCAAAAGATGAGTATAAAACCGCATTCAATGTAACTAAAATTAATGGAAAGCAAATATTAAGTTTATTTATGAATACATATGAAGTAAAAAAATTTTGTGACACACGATAGCAATAAATATTATTATCATATATTATATAATGTACTGTATAGAATCTGATATTATATTTTATATATATATACATATATATACATATATATACACATATATATATACATATATACATGTATATATATATATATAGTTAAAAACATTATATCTGAAAATATTAATTATATATTATACTTAAATATATAATAATAATAATAATAATAATAATAACAATGTAGTTTTGATGTGCCCTTGGTGGCAAATTAACGTTTTTTCACAAAAATTATAATACGTTAAATTAAATTGTGTACCCGCTTGTAAATTTTAGTTGCACGTTAAATACCCATTTTGTAGCTTATCCTATATCAAGGAGTACATTTTAAACAAAATCATTACATGCATTTTAAAAATAATAGATTCTTTGTGTTTGTTATTTTAGGTAAAGTAGTTCTTGTTAATCTTTGCTCACATTCATTACGGTTCTAAATTAGATAGTTTAAAGATAAATCTGGAAAATTTGGAGAAAGTATTTAAGCTCTACAGGAAGGTACGGACGCTTTACATAAATCAATGTTTTATAAATTATCAAGATAGCATTCTAGATACAATTTCATGTGTTTTTTCTTTATAGCAATAATTTATTTTATTTTATTTCCTATATTGTATGTATGAGAGAGTATTATAATTATCACCGCGTCTTACTACCCGTTTGGGTTATACACACTTACGCTAATGTGTAATGGTAGGGTGATTGTGAGTTGAAATGGAGGACCTACAGTTTAACGTGGGATCCGAACCACGGTGGAGGCCTGGCTTTTAACACATTCACAAGTTTTTATTAATACACGTCTTGTCAGAGGTGAATAAAGAGTTTGGCAATCAGATAAATCTGTGCCGGGACCGAGGATTTAACCCCAAACCCCCAGCACCGAAGTCCGACACCTTACCCCTAAACTGCCAGGTCACAATGAGAGATTAGACAGTTGTTTTATGCTTGTTACCTGAAGGTCGAATATTTTTTTAGTACCGCTAGAGATATCAGTGCGATGGTGTATATCGTCAGATACTCAGATATATCAGTGCGATGGTGTATATAGTCAGATACTCAGATATATATAAGTGCGATGGTGTATATCGTCAGATACTCAGATATATATAAGTGCGATGGTGTATATCGTCAGATACTCAGATATATATAAGTGCGATGGTGTATATCGTCAGATACTCAGATATATATAAGTGCGATGGTGTATATCGTCAGATACTCAGATATATATAAGTGCGATGGTGTATATCGTCAGATACTCAGATATATATAAGTGCGATGGTGTATATCGTCAGATACTCAGATATATAAGTGCGATGGTGTATATCGTCAGATACTCAGATATATATAAGTGCGATGGTGTATATCGTCAGATACTCAGATATATCAGTGCGATGGTGTATATCGTCAGATACTCAGATATATATAAGTTCGATGGTGTATATCGTCAGATACTCAGATATATATACGTGCGATGGTGTATATCGTCAGATACTCAGATATATATACGTGCGATGGTGTATATCGTCAGATACTCAGATATATAAGTGCGATGGTGTATATAGTCAGATACTCAGATATATATAAGTGCGATGGTGTATATCGTCAGATACTCAGATATATCAGTGCGATGGTGTATATAGTCAGATACTCAGATATATATAAGTTCGATGGTGTATATCGTCAGATACTCGGAGATATTAGAAACACTTCCAGAGTATATATTGTCAGATACTTAAGATGCATTAGAAACACATCCACAGTGTAAATTGTCAGATATTAAAGATATATCAGAGAAACATCCACATCAGCACTTTGAGTAACACAGATGCGGTGGTTTATGTTCAGCTTTTATGTGACGATTTGTATAAGTACTTTCTACAGGGAAAGTGTTTAAATAAAATAACATGTTTGAATTAGTATGTTCTCATTATTCTGTGCCAATCAGAAAGTTCACACTTTTAAAAACAAGTTTGAACTATATTTTATTGATATAAGGTTCCAATAATGTTAGTTAACTTTAATTATATCGTAAAGGAAAATGTTAGGCCAAAAACATAACTGGTTAGATGAACCCGAAATTAAAAAAACAATAGAAAAAATATGTATTTTTTAAACAGTTTTAATATTTATGTTTAAATAAGACTGATTTAGTAGGTAATAAAATACTTAAAATTTGAGAAATTTATCCTTGATAAGAATTAAATCTCAGAACATCCTGATCTTATTTGGGGAATATTTTATATCAATATTTACTAAAATAGTATGATAAGCTAGCTGAACTGAATTATATACATAAAATATTAGTATTCAAATTAAATATTTCTAAAAAACGTTCTCTTCTCCATTTGTTGTAATTCTTCTCCTTTCTTGAGAAATAAGTGTCCTTACTGCAAGCAAACAATTTGAGAATATTTCTAGAAAAATGGTGGTAATACTTTTAAAAAAAAATCTATTTTAGATATAGGTAAACTATAAATATAAATTAAAATTCAACTAACGCTCTGATTTCAATTAACTGCCTATTAGGTAGTAAACTACTGCTAAATAAATTTCAATATTTACTAATTAATGTAAATCAGGAATAATAAAATTATAAATTGCTTTAGCGTCGCTCTCAAAGTATTCGCAGATATTATTCTAGTGCCACGTAAATAATATTAATATTCTATCTTTGTTAATAAAATGAAGAATGCGTGTAACTGTCTGTAATGATATGACCAATGCGCGATATTTATCACAAGCAGGAGTCAGCAAACCTGTGCACCACAAAGCTGGAATGTTTAATTTCTAATTAGATTCTATTTTAAAATTTATTAAAAATTGGGTTGGAAGAAATAAAATGAAAAGTTTTTTCTCTCTGTTTTAAGCAAAAAAAAAACCTTTCCCGTGTAGTCCTACTAGTTAGAAATATATGAGAAAGATAACACAGCCTTTAACGTGTTCTGAACCGACTGATTGTTTCATCATACAAGAATTTATATGAGCGAGAGTAAAAGGGACTATTAATTTTGCCGGGAAGGTATTTTAACATACCTGCCAGGTTTCTCTTACATGTCCCAATATTATTATTATTATTATTATTATTATTATTATTATTAGCACCGCGTCTTACTACCCATTCGGGTTATACGCACTTACGCTAATGTGTAATGGGTAGGGTGATTGTGAGATGAAATGGAGGACATACAGTTTAACGTGGAATCCGAACCACGGTGGAGGCCTAGCATTCCTCACATTCACAAGATGTCTTGTCAGAGGTGAAGGAAGGGTTTGGTAATCAGATAAATCTGTGCCGGGACCGAGGATCGAACCCCGGCCGCCAGCACAGAAGTCTAACACCTTACCCCTAGACCACCAGGTCACCCCATACATGTACCAATAGACATGGACCGAAGACTTTACTTTTAATCTGTAGGAAGATGTGCTACAAATTTTTATCGATCAAAATATCCACGATCATCGGGTCCTGAGGTTAGCACTTTCCCCAAGACCACTGAGGCCAACAAGAATAAATACACTACGAGGCATACATTATTGAATTTTCTCTTAATTAAATTATGTACTTTTCATAAAAACCATAATCAACACCACACAAAATAAATTTCATTCATCTTGCACAAACAATCGTCAATCACACCAAAATCATAATAATTCTGTTTATTTTTCTCTTCTCTCTGCCACTCCCCCTTCTTCCACAAACACAGAGTGTTTACATTGTCAGTGCGATACGAACCAACACGTAATAATATATGGTTCTAGAGAGCTACGGAACGAGTCGAGCAAAATCACTAATGACAGTGTCATTCAGCGGCCTCGTTTTCAAAATTTTTTAGACAGAAACAACATTTTCATGTATTCCACATCTTAATACCTGTCCGGAATTTCTGGATATTTATACTCATAAAATTAGATATAGATGATAAAGATAGTTACTATAGGACTAGTAGCTGCATTTATGTAGTCTGGATAGAGATTGTTTTTAAAGAAACTCTCTTCCCGTGACCTGACATAGATTCGAACCCTTATAGGATAAACAGGATATAATGAGATTCACGCCTTAGTCCGTATGATCACTAGTGTTGTTATTAGTTGTATATACTTTAACAGTAAATAAAGTGAAACGGAACACATATTTAGAGATTTATTTAGGCAGACTGAGAAAAGTGTGTAAAAATGTGAAAAATACTTTTGTCACGTCTTAGTGATATTGTTACCTTAACCAGTGAGCCATCTGAAAATAAGTCATTCGTTATAATTAAGGTTGTGAATTACAGCTTTTAAAATTGTTTTTGTAAATTATAATATCAAATATGTTTTCATTAAGCCTTAATTGAGGCTATCATTGTTGTCTAAATGTAAAATGTGCTTAAGTGAATTAACTGAGAAAAACCAAACCAAACATCATGTTTAGGTTTCACCTAGGATTGTGAACAAAAGTGAAGACTTGAGACTTGACTGCACCCGATGATATTTTGGGTAATGACTGAATCAGTGCCAATCTGGTATTTCCGTTGCTGTGAACATTTTATTAGCGCGTCAGCATGATTATAAATCTGCTTAAACATTATTAGTTGTAAAATATTTTCCCAGCTTTCGTCACCCAGCAAATGAGTTAATTTGCCTCTCTTCAAGCGGGTGGAGGTTCCAATTGAGACTTTTATATAGTTCCTCCACTCGACCATATTTACAAATATTGATTTTTTTTACCAACTATCGAGTTGGCCGATTGTTACCAAATTTAGGCGCACACCATTGAGTCTTTATTGAGTGTTTTTCCCATTTAATGAAATACATTTAACTAAGTAAAAGTTCACTAAGACATTTTTTATATTAGGCTTTATAGCGCACAATTTACTAATCTCATCCCAAAAATCATTTATACTAATTTTAGAACTTGTTTTAATATAATTTCACGAGAACGCGTGCTAAAACTTATATTAAGCATATGGTCTATATTTTTAAATCTTATTTTGGTTACATAATGTTAGATTCAGAGTGGCTAATCTTAATAAGTTTCCTCCCTTACACTCCTTGGTTTGGGTTTCTTTAAACGAATGCAAGATATTATGTTTCCCCACTTTATTCAGTTCTTTTAAATATATTCCTGGTTAAATTAAATAACAGCTAAAACCGTGCTAAGATGCAAAGAAAGAACTGACCATGAAAAGTTGTAATTTGATAGGTGTTACGACTTCTATTCACTTGAAATTATGATCCGAGTCACTTTTTTCATGTTAAAACGCTAGTATCAGCAACATTTTGTGGGTGATCAATTTGTAAAATGTTCCGTTATGTCAGTAAGTTACTGTTTTGATGCTCCAGTATGTTATTTTGAAACTAATATTTATAGTAGTAATGTACATTTCGTTTACCCTGAAAGCAGTATTAATGAGACGGTTTAAACTAGGGCTTTATCTTATAAGATTGTGCCCTCTTGCGTCACGTAGCTTGACCTGGCTTGACTTGATAGGCGTCATAGTGGCCAGCCTGTCATCATCGGTCAGGACTCAATAATCATGGCACTTCATTTGTTGACTCAATCCGTGGATATTTTTAACTAAACTTTATTGATTACAATTATAGAAGAGGCCTTTCACACCGGACGGTCTTTCGCCGTCGCCGTGAATAAAGACAGAGCGTGCCTTGATACAGACGGCGCGCGCCGTGAATAAAGACAAAGCGTGCCTTGATACAGATGGCGCTCACCATGAATAAATAAAGCGCGTGCCGTGCCTCATTGAATTCCTTCCAATTCTCCACCTCCATTTCTTCGTTCTACTCCAGTGTGATAACAGGACCAAAGGAATAAGTTGTTGTGTGTGTACTTGCTGTATTTGCAAAGTAAACAACGTAAACAAAGACCACCAACGTGTTGGATACATCCTTTGAACGTTCCGTAGAATCACAGATGGTGCGTTTGCCAACATGTCCCATTTATTGAGGGAGGACGAAGCTACATTTTGTAACTATTTTTAGGATGTCGAGATGTCAACGAGTTATTGGCTCGGTTGACTGTAACGCTGCAGCGAGTTAATTATCGAATGAGAGATGCCATTCCACCAATAGAAAGATTGGCAGTTACACTAAGGTAAGATCAACAATAGAATTGTGCTAATTAAAATATACTCTTAATTAAATAATTTAAATTAATTATTTGTGTTGTTTATTAATAATAACTAATGAGTAATAATTTATTATAAATAAATGTAAGTACATAAAACACAAATAATTTCCAAGTTTGGTGGTAAACTATTATAAATAGTAGTATTAGACTCTTATTAATATTACTATAAACCACCCTCAGTGGACCCGAACGTGTTTGAATCACTATCACTATCTCTCAGTTACGAAAGTTACGCGTTAGAGCACTCAGCCACTGAAATGCGTAGTAAAACTCAGTCCGAGATTTGTACTCCTCTAAGCTCATGTCCCAAAGCACAGGACGCAATTAAACTTGTGCAATTAATACCTCAACATTGATTTCGAAAGTTCCGAAAGCCATAGCATCTACTAAATACAACTAACAACGCGAGACTGAAGCTAGCACGCCGTGCGGACCGACGGCGAAAATCCGTTGTGTGTGAAGAGGTGCATTAGACACAACGTATCTCGACCATTTCAGCGCGCAGTTCACGGCAAGGCGGCCGTCCTTAGGTCGAGATACGCCGTGGCTATCACGGTGTCCATCCACGGCATTCTCGCCTTGCCATTACGTGTGAAAGCTCTCATTTAAACCAATGTAACTCGATAGTCACGGCATTGTGCCGTCCGCGGAAACGGCGAAAAACCATCTCATGTGAAAGGCCTCTTACACAACCTTACTAACGTCTAACTTTAATCTGTTTGAGGTAGACCATACTCCTCGTGGTAATCTGGGGGTCACGGTGCTCAGGTGTAAGGCACCGGCCCGACGTACGGCGGCCAGGACGCGATCTGGGCCCGCGCACATTTCATATAAACGATCTCTAGATTGTCTTTGTCAACTTCCAGTGCTGACAGATCTCTAAAAATCCTGTCAGGGCGCCTCCACGGGGCAGCCCCTGAGCAATGTGGCGGACGCTGGGGTCCAGCATACCTTGAACCCCAATAAGGTCATCTGTGTGAGGAGCGAGGCTCCTCGACATGCACTAAGCGGTTGGTGGTGTGTACCCGTGTAGCGAAGCTAACTGCTCAGGGCACTTCCTCGAGATCCCCGCTGGGCAACTCCGGGAAGTCGGTCTCAAGAATGGTGCTGAGAGGGGTGGCAGACAAGATGATGTGAGGCATAAAGTTTTGGAAACTTTAAAGAACGAAGGTTGAGGAGACGGCTGTTCGGAGGCTGAGCTCCTGATTCCCTCGTGATGGGCGATCACTAGGAGGAGCCAACTCCTTCCTCCATCCAGTCCCAGTAGAAGGGGAGAGGGCTATCAAGTTACCCAAGGCAGGCTGGCATGAAAGGGCTGGTACTGGTTCTTTCGGGTGTCCGAGTACCCGGAATGGTACTCGTGGACTTCGGTCCACGACCGGCGAAAAGGTTCCGGTCCCGATGGGTATCAGTGGTTGCACTATAAAAGGCCTCTGAGCTCAGGTGTAGTGTATCTTGAGAGCCTTTCGGAGGGCCTCTTCGGAGGGCCTCTTCGGAGGTTTAGTTTGGATATTAATTCTCGTGGTAATCTGAGTCAAGCGCTCTGCCAATCACCTCTTTCTGAGGAAGCACCTCAGTCAGATTCCTTTGTAAAACAAACTTACACCCCCACAGAATGTGTTACTACGCTATCACTCTCGCTTTGAAACATGATCACCGAGATAACGTGACCGTACTAGCTCTTGTGATAGACTTGGTACACCCCCACCCTCTTATTTCGGCAGGATGGGGCTACCACATTAACAATCAAATTCTAGATTACTTTAATTTATTATTGGATGTTCTGTCTTACGATAGCTTCATTTCTTTTGTCAGTCAACTTAGACCTTCAATGCTCCATATCCTCTGCTTCCTCTTTCAGCTACAAGAATTTTCTTCTTTCCTTCATTTGGTATATTATTATTATTATTATTAGCACCGCGTCTTACTACCCGTTCGGGTTATACGCACTTACGCTAATGTGTAATGGTAGGGTGATTGTGAGATGAAATGAAGGACCTACAGTTTAATGTGGAATCCGAACCACGGTGGAGACCTGGCATTCCTCACATTCACAAGATGTCTTGTCAGAGGTGAAGGAAGGGTTTGGTAATCAGATAAATCTTTGCCGGGACCGAGGATTGAACATTTGGTATACAATTTGAATCCTAATTCTTTCCTAAGCTCCTCTTTTCCTTAATCTTTCCTTCCATGACGTCATACAGAAGACAGTTCCTCCATGTCTGTTCCAGTTTTCTATGTATCAAAGAACTCATCCAAAATAGTTCTCTTCTCACCCACTTTTCATGGGACTTCTTCATTTGTCATTCTGTCTGTCCACCTGATCTTCTCAAGTCTTCTCCGGCACCACATTTCAAAGCTATCCGAGTATTTCTTGTCCATCTTCCTGAGAGTCCAAATCTCTGCTCCAAACAGAACGAGGATCCAAACTGCATTTTAATACAAAACAAATAACCACAACCTTTAAATTCATTGTACATTCACAAGAAAATAACTTAATGTGGCTTTTGGAACACGACATCCTTATAGCATTCACATGTTTTTATCACTCTGTATGGAATCTATAGTTTCACATTGATCCAAAAGAGAAGTTGTGTATCCATATTATTTTAAATTACACAGAAGCTATATTAGATTATATACCAAACCTTTCGGTCTGTTTAAATTTGGCATAAGCCGACTAAAGCCTAACCATAAGAAACTAACTGCGTCAAACAAAAGGGGATTCTCCTCAACCATTTGGTTCATCTCAGACTGCCGTGAACCCTAAAAAGTAGATAAAAAAATCAATTCTTTGTATAGTTTTCTGTCATTCACTGCTGATATATGCCCTAATACTTTTAGGTGGCAGGGGATTGCTAAGAGATTCCACGCAAACAACGGTTCAATAAAACCAAACAATTTTGAATCTAGTCTAGATATAGTGTTGAAAAATAAACAACAACCAAAACTAGGAGTAATAAGAAGACAAATTTTCAAGCTAGTACACGAGTTCATCTCGAATTGGATTTAAGAATTCAACAAAAATACATTATCATACTATCCATAAAAAAGGAAGACTGGTAATTATTTTGAGTGACATGCATTATTCAGCTAAAACAAAACAACGGGAGAGAAAAACCTTTTATGGGACTCGACTGTACTATAACACAACAAAGCCAGGAGTTGACACGAGATATTTTGGTTCAAATGTACTGCAAATATTAACTGAAATCACAATGAGAGATGAAGATATTATTCTTCATATTTTTAAATAAATCTCCTAAAATCTCTTGTTATTTGAATATACCTTAATTAAATTAGAATTTAAAGATAAATAATTATAATATCAGGGTATTTCTCATGAAATTCTGTACATCTCTATGAAAACAAGCAGCAATGAGATACTACTTCTTAGACAACGGTAGCTCAAAGAGGTGAAAAGACTTAGTGTTGACAATGTATATTATGAGATCAATTATAAGATAAGAAGCTTAATTATTAGTTGTATCAATGTTATACTTTCATTTGACACAAAAAAATATTCAATATATGAAAATGTAACAAGTTACAAGTTGGATGTAACAAGTTACGAGTTGTGGCTAAATCGACTGGGGGACATTCACCGAACCTCCTTGACGAGCTGCAACACACGGCACTAGCACCGACCTCCTCACTCCAACCGACCGCCCGATAGACTAGCGGAGCGTTCAACGGACCGCTACTAAGAATCAAACCCGAGACTGGCCAGAAACAAAAGAAGATAGTTCCTGGTTCCACCACGCGTAGCATCTAGATTATTCGACTCGTTTACCCGATCCTTCTCGCCATCTTGTCTATCGCTTCTCCTTCCTTCCCTCTCCTTGCGTCCCTTCCCTTCTCTGTGAATTCTTTTATATATATATATTGGGACGCTGGTGGTCTATGGTCACTTATTACACCACCAGCTGACCTAAGGTGAGAACGGCGACGTAGGCCTTGGGATTATTGTTTGCACCAACATTCTCTTTCGGTGTAATGGGGGGAAACCAGTCAAAATTATTGTTCAGCACTTAACTCATATTGGAATATTGAACTTTGCAACGCAATGCGCTTCTCGCGGTAGTTGAAAATGCCGTCGCCTTTCTGCCGTCTTATTTGGGCTCTAGCCCGATTTAATTGCGCCTATTGGCTTTGTTGATATATTTATACACAATTGAGTGCGCAGAGTCAAACTCTGCGTCTCGGGCTTACCACCCGTCTTGTAACTATTCATGGATTATGATTAGAATTAGGCGTCGTCTGGGGAATTACAATAAATTAGGATGCAGGGCACTTATACGATAGGTTGGAACTCGGTCCTCTGTTGATTCTTATTATTGTTACATTTGAGTAACATTATGATATTTATTGAGGGTTGTTGGCGCGCTAACGCTTAGCCTCAGCAGTGATCGCTAATGTGTTACGCGGGAGTTTGAATATCTACAGCTTTAGAGCTCACCTTAATAGATTAGATAATCTTCGAGCCTAGAACCATTGGCTTTGATATTAGTCATTTAGGTCCTATTGGCTTTGTTGATATATTTATACACAATTGAGTGCGCAGAGTCAAACTCTGCGTCTCGGGCTTACCACCCGTCTTGTAACTATTCATGGATTATGATTAGAATTAGGCGTCGTCTGGGGAATTACAATAAATTAGGATGCAGGGCACTTATACGATAGGTTGGAACTCGGTCCTCTGTTGATTCTTATTATTGTTACATTTGAGTAACATTATGATATTTATTGAGGGTTGTTGGCGCGCTAACGCTTAGCCTCAGCAGTGATCGCTAATGTGTTACGCGGGAGTTTGAATATCTACAGCTTTAGAGCTCACCTTAATAGATTAGATAATCTTCGAGCCTAGAACCATTGGCTTTGATATTAGTCATTTAGGATTGTTGTTTGATATGTATGATTATGTTCGTCACGCTTGCGCATTAGCATTTGCTGTTACTCTTTGTTACATTTCCCTACGGGGTTGAG
Source organism: Timema monikensis (assembly GCA_902151445.1). Taxonomy (NCBI): domain Eukaryota; kingdom Metazoa; phylum Arthropoda; class Insecta; order Phasmatodea; family Timematidae; genus Timema; species Timema monikensis. The sequence goes on along the minus strand of CABFVZ010002355.1, from coordinate 63,279 downwards.
CATTGTTGAGTTAAGGTCTCCGTACTCTAAACGGATCTGTTTTTATGTTAGAAAGGAAGACGCGCTTCACGCTCTATTTGTTGTTGATGTGCTATAATTTTGTACTATTTCATTGTTTATTACAAAATAAAGATATGTTGTTAAAATTAGGATACATTATCGCCTGATTTTCCAGTCATCCTCACCCTAGTATAGTTGGGGTGGGGTTGCTAAAATATTGTGTGAATATCCGGGGAAAAAAATCATGTTCTATGAAATTTAAAAAAAAAACACTCTTTGTAGTTAGCGCGGTAATCTATATAATTGGTACTTAAAAAAAAATTGAACCAGTTTTGATGTGCAAAGTAACAAAAATAAACAATATTTTAAATAAAGTATTATATTGTGACAATAATTCACAAGCGAAATATATTATATTTCAAAAAGTGATACTGGGGTCTCCAATAAACCGAGTGATATTCAATGAAACAAAATAAAGCTGGTTGTACGGGGGGTTAAAAGGAATTTAATTAATACTCTAATGATGTTATCTTACACTACTTTTTGATTAGGCTAATTTACTGTAATTGAAAAAAATATAATATCATAAAATAATATTTAAATATTATAATTCATTAAATAATTATAAATCAATCAAATAAGATTAAGAGATATATTTAGTTAAAATAAATACTCTGAAATTTTCAACTTACATGCTTACTATTTCCTGTAATCTCAAAATCATAAACTATTATTTTATCTATTACTATATCAGAAAACCTAGTTCATGTAAAGTGTAAATGCATATATAAACAACTATAAACTGCAAGTAAGCATTTGGTCTACGAATATTTGCATATTTCATTAAAATATATATCCACTCGTAGTCTGTGTTTGCAATTCGCATTATTTAAAGTTTTCGACATCATTTATTATCAAGCTATGTCGTACAGCCGGATAAAGTGGTGCAACACAGCCGGGGACTCCCTTGTAATTCTCGACTTCTTAGCACATCCCGACATAGTTTGTCTCTTTTTACCTACCTACCACCACCACCTGTTATCTCACTTCATCATTTTCCCTAACTACATTTTTCTTCCAGAATCTCTTCCCATTTGTCCGTAAAAACCACGATTGCTAACGACGACCTCGCCAGACGGACGGCTCAGGTGATATTCATGGAAATTCCCTCTTTAGTAAGGAAAAACCTGTCGCCTTAAGACCTACACTCAATATCACTTCTAAGGGAAAGGCGGGTCTAATGGACGATGCTCTCTTGCCAAATCTGCTCTTTTTCAGTTATGTCAAAAGGTGGGGTGTTGGAATATCGATCTATTGGCAATATCGACAAACCAGTCTTTCTCGTATTAGATGGAAGATTGTCACAATGAAAACCAGAGACTGGCAACGTTGTTTCTCAAAAGCAGATTTTTATATTCGTAGCTGGTCATATATATCAAATGAGCTGGTAAAATACTTGCACTAACTCTATTTTCAAGACTATAATAAGGGAGACAATTATATTATAATACTCATTAAGCTATTTATCACATAAATAGAGTTAATTTTCTTAGTTTTTTAATTTGTCCATAAAATCAATCAGTGTTTTAATTAAATAATTCTCTTAACATTGGGGTTTTCATTAAATGTATACGTTACACTTAAATAGCGATTTCAGATTTATTAAACAATCTCTCAATAGTTGTTATAAAGAGTGAACAAGCTCTATTGAGGGGAAATCTATATTTTACTGACTTCTGTAACCTTCGTGGAATATAAATTTCTCTTGCAAGGGCGTAGAAAAGGCTACGTGTTGGTTGAGCATGTGTGTGTTTACGCCCTGGGAAAAATGACCGTGTGTGTTTGCTCACACTCAATATTAAAATCCTTCTTCATATTCTAAGGAAAGTAAATGTTTGTATTTACAAAATTTGTTTATGCTATTTCTTTTCAAAAATATTTAACTTCTGTTTTATT